>VDFB02265496.1:0-61333 GCA_007258455.2 Sequoia sempervirens | reverse complement strand
TACTATCTTCTAGTATGGGGGTTGGGCCTACAGGTACCACATGGCTGGGTGGTATGTACCTTACACTGTTGGGTTTTCTCTTCATGTTCATGATAGCATGATCTTCTAGTTCAAGGAGCTCGTATGTTTCTATGGATTTGTACTTCTCTTACATTCATTGTAATAGTGGGACACTATATATTTGTATTCCTTATTTGTAATCAAGAAGGTTTCCTTGAGTTGTAATTATAACATTATGTATGATCTATTCATTGTTGGATTAAATTGTATATATCATTTTAAGTGGTGTTGTATCTGTGGAAATATGTTCATTACATTTCCATGTTTAATTTATTATGCAATGGGTTAATGCTTGGTTGTATGTTGTTATCATGAGTTAATTCCATATACTATGTTTTAGAATAATTTTGTAAGTTTTGAAATTCACGTGTAGACACATTGGGTGGCCTAGAGGATGTATGTGTTAGAGTAGTTTACTTCACTCACCATTGTTACTCTTTCTAAGAAAAAAATTAGTTGTGCTTCCACAGTATTGCATCATCCTCTAGGTTGCAGGATGAGGTTTTACAATTAAGAAGCAAGCAACCCACCACGAGACAACCCTTTACATTTAAACAAGGATATTCAAATAATTGAAACCCAACACTGTGTTTCCCATTCACAAATTTTATTTTGTGCACTTTTTTTTCAATCAGCTGAAATTTAAACACAAAAATGTAATGTGTGATTTGGAAGACATTCATACTATTTTGTAACATTTCATGTTTCAAAACCCTGGGTGTTAAGAACCAAGAAACCCACCATGAGACAACCCTTTACATTTAAATAAGGAGATTCAAATAACTGAAACCCAGCATGGTGTTTCCCATTTACAATTATTTTTTGCACTTTTTTTTTCAATCTAGTGAAATTTAAACACAACAGTGGAATGCGTGATGTTAAAGACATTCATACGGTTTTGTAACATTCAATGTTGCGAAACCGTAGGTGTTAAGTAGCATGCAACCAACCATGACATGACCCTTGACATTTAAACAAGGATATTCACATAACCAAAACCAAACACTGTGTTTTCCAAATCACAATTATTTTGCGCACTTGTTTTTTCAATCAACTAAATTTAAAACAGAACAATGGAAGGTGTGATTTGGAAGAATTTTTATTGTTTTGTAACATTCCATGTTGCAAAACCATGGGTGTTAAGAAGCAAGCAACCTGCCATGAGACAACCCCTTACATTTAAACAAGGAGGTTCAAATAACTAAAACTGAACATTCTATTTTCCCAATTACAATTATTTTCTGCACTCTTTTTCAATCATGCAAAATTTATAAAGAACAATGGAATATGTTATTTTAAACACATTTATACTATTTTGTAACATGCCATGTTACTAAACTATGGATGTTAAGAAGCAAGCAACCCACCATAAGACAACCCTTTACATTTAAACAGGGAGATTCAAATAATAGAAACCCAACACCATGTTTCCCATTTACAATTATTTTTTGCACCTTTTTTTTCAATTGAGTGAACTTTAAACACAACAATGGAATGTGTGATTTTAAAGACATTCTTATGGTTTTGCAACATTCCATGTTGCAAAACCTTAGGTGTTAAGTAGCAAGCAACCCACCATGACACGACCCTTGACATTTAAACAAGGAGATTCACATGATAATTGACACACAATACTATGTTTTACAAATCACAATTATTTTGTGCACTTTTTGTTTCAATCAACTGAAATTTAAACACAACAATGGAGTGTGTGATTTGGAAGAGATTCATACTATTTTGTAACATTCCATGTTGCAAAACCGTGGGTGTTTAGAAGAAAGCAACCCACCATGAAACAACCCTTTACATTTAAACAGGACATTCAAATAACTGAAATCCAACATTGTGTTTTCCCAATTACAATTATTTTCTGTACTTTTTTACAATCATGCAAAGCTTAAAAAGAACAATGGAATATGCAATTTTGAACACATTCATATTATTTTGTAACATGCCATGGTGCAAAACCATGGCTATTAAGAAGCAAGCAACCCACCATGAGACAACCCTTTACATTTGAACAGGGAGATTCAAATAACTAAAACTCAACACTGGGTTCTCCCATTTACAATTATTTTGTGCACTTTGTTTTCAATCGACTGAAATTTTAACACAACAATGGAATGTGTGATTTGGAAGACATGCATACTATCTTGTAACATTCCATGTTGCAAAACAGTGGGTGTTAAGAAGCAAGCAATTGACCATGAGACAACCCTATACATTTAAACAAGGATATTCAAATAACAGAAACCCAACACTGTGTTTCCCATTTACATTTATTTTGTGCACCTTTTTTTTTAATTGATTGAAATTTAAAAACAACAATGGAATGTGTGATTTGGAAGAAATTAATATTGTCTTCTAACATTCCATGTCGCAAAACCGTGGGTGTTAAGAATCAAGCAACCCACCATGAGACAACCAATTACATTTAAACAGGGAGATTCAAATAATTGAAACCCAACACCATGTTTCCCATTTACAATTATTTTGTGCACTTCTTTTTTCAATTGACTAGAATTAAAACACAACAATGGAATGTGTGATTTGGAAGAAATTCATATTGTCTTCTAACATTCCATGTTGCAAAACTGTGGGTGTTAAGAATCAAGCAACCCACCATAAGAAAACCATTTACATTTAAACAGGGAGATTCAAATAATTGAAACCCAACACCATGTTTCCCATTTACAATTATTTTGTGCACTTCTTTTTTCAATTGACTAGAATTAAAAAACAACAATGGAATGTGTGATTTGGAAGAAATTCATATTGTCTTCTAACATTCCATGTTGCAAAACCGTGGGTGTTAAGAATCAAGCAACCCACCATAAGACAACCATTTACATTTAAACAGGGAGATTCAAATAATTGAAACCCAACATTGTGTTTTTCAAACCACAAGTACTTTTTGCACTTGATTTTTTCAATCATTTGAAAGTTCAACATAACAACGAAATGTGTGATTTTGAACAAATTTATAGTGTTTTTCAACATGCTATGTTGCAAAACCGTGGGTGTTAAGAAGCAAGCAACCAACCATGAGACAACCCTTTATATTTGAGTTGGGAGATTCATATAACTGAAACCCAACATTGTGTTTTTCCAATTGCAATTATTTTCTGGATTTTTTTTTTTAATGATGCAAAATTTAAACACAACAATAGAATGTGTGATTGAGAAGACATTCATATTGTCTTGTAACATTCCATGTTGCAAAACCATGGGTGTGAAGAAGAAATCAACCCACCATGAGACAACCCTTTACATTTAAACATGGAGATTCAAATAACTGAAACCCAACAGTGTGTTTCCCATTGACAATTATTTTGTGCACTTTTTTTTTTCAATCAACTAAAATTTAAACACAACAATGGAATGTGTGATTTGGAAGACATTAATATTGTTTTGTAACATTCCATTATGAAAAATCATGGTTGTGAAGAAGCAAGTGACCCACCATGAGCCAACCCTTTACATTAAAACATGGAGATTCAAATAACTGAAACCCAACATTGTGCTTTCCCAATTACAATTATTTTCTACACATTTATTTTCAATCATGCAACATTTAAACAAAACAATGGAATATGTGATTTCAAAGACATTCATAATGTCTTGTAACATTTCATGTTGCAAAACCATGGGTGTTAAGAAGAAAGAAACCCACCATGAGACAACTATTTACATTTAAACAAGGAGATTCAAATAACTGAAACCCAACACTGTGTTTTGCAAATCATTTTTTTTTTTTGCACTTGATTTTTTCAATCATATGAAAATTTAACACAACAATGGAATGTGTGATTCCGAAGACATTTATACTATCTTGTGACATTCTATGTTGCAAAACTGTAGGTGTTATTAATCAAGCAAGACAACCCTTTACATTTGAACAGGGAGATTCAAATAATTGAAACCCAACACTATGTTTTCCCAATTGCAATTTTTTTATACACTTTTTTCTTTCAATGGGGTGAAATTTAAACAAGATTAGAATGTGCGATTTTGAAGACATTGATATTGTCTTGTAACATTCCATGTTGCAAAACCGTGGGTGTTAAGAATGAAGCAACCCACCATGAGACAACCCTTTACATTTGAACTGGGAGATAAAAATAACTGAAACCCAACACTATGTTTCCCATTTAAAATTATTTTGTCTACATTTTTTTTTCAATGGTGTGAAATTTAAACACAACAATGGAATGTGTGATTTTGAAAACACTCATACTGTCTTGTAACATTCCATGTTGCAAAACTATGGGTGTGAAGAAGCAAGCAACCCACTGTGAGACAATCCTTTACATTTAAATAGGGAGATTCAAATAACTGAAACCCAACATTGTGTTTCTCATTTATAATTATTTTGTCCATATTTTTTTTCAATCGAGTGAAATTTAAACACAACAATTGAATGTGTGATTTGGAAGAAATTCATACTATTTTGTAACATTCCATGTTACAAAACCATGCATGTTAAGAAGCAAGTAACCCACCATGAGCCAACCCTTTAAATTAAAACAGTGAGATTCAAATAACTAAAACCCAACATTGTGTTTTCCCAATTACAATTATTTTTTGCACTTTTTTTCAATCATGCAACATTTAAACATAAAAATGGAATATGTGATTTCAAAGACATTCATAATGTCTTGTAACATTTCATGATGGAAAACCATGGGTGTTAAGAAGCAAGCAACCCACCATGAGACAACCATTCACATTTAAACTAGGAGATTCAAATAACTAAAACTCAACACTGTGTTTTCTAAATCATAATTATTTTTTGCACTTGATTTTTTCAATCATGCAAAAGTTCAACACAACAATGGAATGTGTGATTTTGAAGAAATTCATACTATCTTAGAAAATTCTATGTTGCAAAACCGTAGGTGTTAAGAATCAAGCAACCTACCATGAGACAACCCTTTACATTTTAAAAAGGAGATTCAAATAACTAAAACCCAACACTATGTTTTCCCAGTTGCAATTATTTTGTGCACTTTTTTCTTTCAATGGTGTGAAATTTAAACACAACATTGGAATGTGTGATTTTGAAGACATTCATACTATCTTGTAACATTCCATGTTGCAAAACTGTGGGTGTTAAGAATGAAGGAACCCACCATGCGACAACCCTTTACATTTAAACAAGGAGATTCAAATAACTGAAACCCAACACTATGTCCCATTTACAATTATTTTGTCAACATTTCTTTTTTCAATGGTGAGAAATTTAAACACAACAATCGAATGTCTGATTTCAGAGACATTCATACTGTCTTGTAACATTCCATGTTGCAAAATTGTGGGTGTTAAGAATCAAGCAACCCACCATGAGATAGCCCTTTACATTTAAACAAGGAGATTAAAGTAATTGAAACCCAACATTTTGTTTTCCCAATTATAATTATTTCCTACGCCTTTTTTTCAATCATGCAAAATTTAAACACAATAATGGAATATGTGATTTTGAATGCATTTATAGTGTTTTGTAAGATTCCATGTTGCAAAACCGTGGGTTTTAACAAGCAAGCAACCCACCATGAGACAACCTTTACATTTAAACAAGGAGATTCAAATAAATGAAACCCAACATTGTGTTTCCCATTATAATTATTTTGTGCACTTCTTTTTTCAATCAACTAAAATTTAAACACAACAATGGAATATGTGATTTGGAAGAAATTCATATTGTTTTGTAACATTCCATGTTGCAAAAGCATGGGTGTTAAGAAACAAGCAACCCACCATGAGACAACCCTTTACATTTAAACAAGGAGATTCAAATAACTAAAACCCAACACTATGTTTCCCATTTACATTTATTTTGTGTACTTCTTTTTTCAATTGAATAAAATTAAAACACAACAATGGAATGTGTGAATTTGAAAATATTCATATTGTTTTGTAACATTCCATGTTGCAAAACTGCAGGTTTTAAGAAGCAAGGAACCCACCATGAGACAACCCTTTACATTTAAACAAGGAGATTCAAATAACTAAAACCCAACACTGTGTTTCCCATTCACAATTATTTTGTGCACTTTTTTTTTCAATGAACTGAAATTTAAACACAAAAATGGAATGTGTGAATTTGAAGACATTCATATTGTTTTGTAACATTCCATGTTGCAAAACTGTCGGTGTTAAGAAGTAGGCAACCCACCATGAGACAACCCTTTACATTTAAACAAGGAGATTCAAATAACTGAAACCCAGCACTGTGTTTCCCATTCACAATTATTTTGTCCACTTTTTTTTCAATCAACTGAAATTCAAACACAACAATGGAATGTGTGAATTTGAAGACATTCATAATATTTTGTAACATTCCATGTTGCAAAACCGTGGGTGTTAAGAAGCATGCAACCCACCATGAGACAACCCTTTACATTTAAACAAGGATATTCAAGTAACAGAAACCCAACACTGTGTTTCCCATTCAAAATTATTTTGTGCACTTTTCTTTTCAATAAAGTGAAATTTAAACATAAAAATGGAATGTGTGATTTTTAAGACATTCATACTTTTTTGTAACATTCCATGTTGCAGAACCATGGGTGTTAAGAAGCAAGCAACCCACCATGAGAGAACCCTTTACATTTAAACAAGGAGATTCAAATAACTGAAACCCAACACTGTGTTTTCCATTCACAATTATTTTGTACACTTTTTTCTTCAATCAACTGAAATTTAAACACAACAATGGAATGCGTGATTTTGAAGACATTCATACATTTAAACAAGGACATTGATGAAATTAAAATACTCCACATTTTATTTCCCAATTTCAAATTAAAATTACTTGTAAAACCCTCTACTTTCAACCAAATTACCCCTCACCTCAATTTGGTCAGTATTCTCCTCCAAGTCATTTGCACACACTTAGACCTTCAGCTTTCCCTTTCAATATACAAACTATAAACAAATAGTATTTTCACATGTCTTTCTTGAAATTGAAAAGGCTCTGAAAAGGCCTACATCATTCATTCCTTTCCACTTTTCCCACACCAAACAAAAGAAGCTTGTCGAGAAATCTTATCCACCAGCCTTTTTCCCCCTGCAATAGGTGGGAAAACTCAACTGACAAAGCCGTTAACTCCTACATAACCATCATTGGACGTCTCATCTCATCTATTGCTTTACTTGGTCATCGCTCGTCTAGCAGGCCCCACCCTATGACGTCTTGTCATGTTATGCATGTTCCATGTATGTTGTTATGCATGTTTTCCATGTGTTTTTTTATGTACATAGGTGCCTTTTGTCTAGTAGTTATCCAGCTCCACTTTTAGCATATGGTTTTTCCTTTTTAATTTTATTTTGTAGGATTAAAATGCTGACCAATGTGAATCCAACCATGAGGTTCATTTGGTTTCAAGAAGCCATCTATGAAATTCTCCATACAAAATCCTCATTTGAATGCACAACCAAGAAACCCTATTTTTCCTTAAATATATTACACCCCAAATTTGCAAACAACCCATAAAAGCAACAAACACAAAACCCTCAAATTTGCAATAAAACACCTACAAAACCCTCATATCTTTCCACTGTCTTTCATTCTCTCATGGAACCTAGGGTTATCCAATCCACATATAATGCTTTGATACCACTTGTAAGGAAACTTCCAGCCTTATAATGACAATTTCCACATAATCCAAAAGAGATAACAATCCAAATAAGTGCTCAATATGAACATGCAAGAGAATAGACAACATATCCATGAAAGATGACACAAGATATACCCTAGGAAAACCATCAAGAGGGAATAACATAGCCTCCAAAGGAATCCACTCTCCATGCAAGAGGTTTTGGACTTGATCAGATAGAATCCTTGGTTGAAGCAACCGTCCCCACCCAACCTAGGCCCCTACTATTCGGTTGGCTTCCTTAACTGAAACATATGGAAGGTACCAAAATTCTCCTCTTTCATTCTGTGTCTATCAGCCACCACAAGCCAAATTCCCCTGCAAATCAGAAAGATTTATTCTGTCTCCACTGTCCATGCTCCTCTCTGAAATTGCAAGGAGGATTTTGTTGAGTGTAATTTTCTGGTATGCTACTCCAGTCCTGATGGGTTTCGGCGGATCCCTGGGGCAGCCAGGGTGGGTGGTGGAGGCAGGACAAGCAAAAAGCTCCTTCCTGGTTGTCATCAAATTAGTATATTCATTGAACTGGCCTCCCAGCCATTTCAGCTAGGCAACTAGTTGTTGTGTTTAGAATCCCAGCATTGTTCCGGCTATATTCTGGAGGAGGAATACTCACAGTAAGCATTAAGCTACATTCATGGTTCCATGCATCGCTGGCCATGATCCCACAGCCCAAACCTCCCACATGCAAGTCTCTCAAATTCTAGTCTGCAGGCTTTTATGTAAATGAAAGATCCCATGTTCTGTTTATTATACACCATGTCAAACCAAGAAATCATAGCTAAAACTCATTGTCAAGAGCCGGGTTTTGAAGAGTTCTAGATGATTCCATGATTAATGATTCTCCTATAATAAGTCCCAATGCAGCCATACATGCAATGCCCTACTGAGTCAAATTCCTAGTGATGCACTCACCTAAAACTGAAAATACAAAGGACACATGAGGAGGAATATAAGCATTATGCAGCATGCCAACACCTAATCTCTAACATACTTTGCATATATCCCTTCAACAAAATGATATAACATGTATCAAATCTTATTTGCTTTCATTTTTTATTTCAACTAAATTCATGTTGATGTAAGAACATGGAGATCAAGATATCGTCAACAGATAAAGAATTTTTTTTTAGAGAAGTAGATATTAACTTATGGAGCAACCAAAGAGCCCAAAGAGCTTCCATAATGCATTACAAAGCCTAAAATAAGATAATATTGACTTTCAACCCTTAGGTGAGTCAACCTTAATGGAGATCTAATTATTTTCCTTATGATTGAGGATGGGGTAAATCAGACTGAAATGCACTTTTGGGAGATAAATGAAATATACTAAATGAATTCAATTATGCAATGTAATACTTGAATCATCAATTTAAAGCCTTAAACTATTAGAATCAACAAACCTCTAGTAGATCTGAGAAGGTTAGGATTTTATGCACCTATCACCAAAAGTCTTTGCTGAGTGTCATCCTGGGACAAATTCACCCTAGGGAAAATGTGTCTTGCTTCAAAAATCCAAAGTCTATTTTGACAGTCCTCTGCTCTTGGATCTACACTCTCAATTCCTCTAGATCTCAAATCCAGAAAGTCAGAATTAAATTCTATAATTCAATTTCCATGGCTTGAAAACATCGATGACAACATTGACAACTTTTCCAAATTGCACTTTTGAACAATCTTCAACCATTCTTCACGTATAAATCTATTAAAAAAGAGAGGGAAATTTTTTATTTTTGGTGAATGGGGGTTTACCTTTTTCAAACCACATTTTGGTAATTAAAACTTGGAATCAAATAAAACATGAATGGAGAGAATGATGAATGAACAATGCTATGTTGCAACTCACCAAACTATTTAATGGAGATCCTTAGAGGATTGAATTCTTAAAAAATCTCCAAGGTCTTGATCTTGGATTAAATTACTTGATTGTATGTTGATCTTGATGCTTGAATTGATTCTTAAATGCTTGAAACCTACATAACAATGTTAGCTCCAAAAACATGCATAAATGAAGAGATAGCATTTACATGATGATTTAGATCTTGAATGTTGATATAGAAGACTGATGAATCTACTCTTGAACACCATTTATAATAATATTTTCTCTTGTGGAAGTTACCTTTTCTATTCTATATATTGAATTGATAAAAATATGTTGTATTTATAGGTAATTTTCTAATTTCCTGAAAATTAAGCATCAAAAGTCAATAATTGCAAACTGAATTTGAATCATAAAAATGTTGCCAAAAACATATTAAAATTTGGGTTCCTAAACTTATGGAGGACCCATTCACCCTTGGAAGAATGCATTCTAGGACCTAAATCCAAGGTAGTCCAATTCTAAGGAAATTTAATTAATGTTTGCAATTATTTAATACAAGTTACCCTTTCAAAAAATGGGATTAATTAGGCTTTGAAATCCATAATTGGGCCAATTAGAGACTTAATTATGTCTAATTATTTAAGGTACTCAAACATAGTGTGAAAATGTAAAGGATTACAGTTTTTGACACTACAATTTTTAACTTCTATCTTAGATCACTTGCAAGTAGTAAGGGTTAAGCAGACATCAAACAGTGCAGCAAGGAATAGTCAAAGAGATTACATTTTATAGGAATTATCTATTCCATTGAATGTAATTGAGATTGGTAGATGATTACATACTATTAGTTGATTTAGAGCATGGAATGGGGAATATCTACTTGAGGATATGGAGTGATGGAAGGATCCCATTAACAATTCCTCAAGCCACCCTTTTGGAACATTTCATCTCTAAAACAACTTGAGCACAAATTATTCCAACTATCTAGATAGTGAGATATCTTGGAAGAGCATTGAGGTGAAATAGCAAGTTCAACTACAAATCAATGAATTTGGAAAAGTGCTAGAAAGGAACATGGTTAGAATTTGATTGAGTTTTTTGGAAGATTTGAAAATGCTATGATTTTCCTCAAGGATACAAGTAAGAAAAAGTTAAATGTATCACAAAATTTCTCAAGGAATTTGGTGAAGTGAGATTTATCTAAAGCATTCTATTTTTTTCCTAAAATGATGTAATGATTATAAGTCTTCTCCACCTTTTACTATAACTCAATATGAGAACTTATAGATCCTATTACCCAATGAATAACCGATTATTCATCTACAAAGGATGATTTTTCGTATCTATCATAATCCTAAACTTCCATCTACAAAATTACTTATCATGTTCCTAAACTTGCATTGATATATAATTAGTAGGTGACTTGATAAATAATTGAGATCTTGTTATTTGCATGATTTCCATGATAACATTAGATCAAAGAATCATTGTATATGAACTCAATCTAAGAAAATAAGGTTATTGTGCTTAGCCACGCCAATCTCCTATAGCGTTAGATTATTTTTGGCATGTTTATGCTAAGAAAGGATTATTCAGATAACCTGATAGGGATTTACTTAATGCATATGTTGACAATCCTTACAAAAGGTTAAATGGCTAAGAAACTAAAGAATGGGGGCATCAATATGATAGAGAAGTAGGTTTGCAACAAAAAATGGAACCATAATAAAAGTAGACAATATTCCTAATAGATAATGGAACTAGATATGCCGATAGAAGAGAGGTAAGGTATACTATTACATACATGTGTAGTGCTTCCCTCTAAATCTTAGCATAGATTTCGTTAGCTTCCTTTTGCCTATTCCTCCATTCTTTTATCCTTCCTTCTTCCTCCTTTCTAAAAGACTGATGAATTCTCCTTTTTAAAGAGCAGAGGTAAGTACTCCCTATTCCACTATTCAAGCCATGATTCTAGTGCTAGAATCCATTGTAGTTCTTTCTTGTAACTAAAGTGGAAAGATTCAATTTCCTCACTCCCTCCATTACACTAAAATGATGGACTATTATAATGCTTGAGTGATTTATTTTTTCACTACCAAGTCATGGTTCAAAACATAAATACTAATTTATACCATTAGAGTAATGTAATGGAATATTAACTGAAATTCCATTTAAGTTTTCTTTTTCCAATTAAATTAGATTCATCCAAATATCACAATTTTATCGTAATCTATAAATTTACTTATATTATTTATCTAAAATCCTAAATCAATACACAATTGATTTAACTTAATTCTAAAAATTATAGTCATTAAATTACTAATATCAAAATAAAATCAATTTATAATTATTCAAAGTGAGGAGGTTGTGACATTCTCTCCCCTTACATTGTGCATCATCCTAATTCACTTAAAACAATAACCCAAAATTAGAAGATAATATTCTTAAGGAAAAAATTTCAAAACGAAAAAGGAAATAATTGTTGCATTTCATCTGTAGCTTCCCATGTAGCATTTTCTTCATCATACCAATTCCACTACACCTTGCATTGGTTAACCTCTCTATTTTGCAAGCAATATTGGTGTCTCTTCAAGATTCTATATGGCTCTACTATTATTCTCCCTGGATCCTAAACCTATAATGTATTCCAATTTAGAATATTTTTTTCATTAGGTGAACATATCTCTTAAGAAGTCAAATATGGAAAATATCATGGATACAACTTAGTTTGGAGGTAGGGCCAACTGATAAGAAACCGGGTTTATTTTATCTAAAATTTCATAAGGTCGAAAATAATGAGATGCCAACTTAGCCTTTTTCCTAAAACTTATGGAACTCTTGTGAGGTCAAACTCTTACAAACACCTTTTAACCTACACTAAACTCTCTTTGAGATCTATTCATATCTACATAGCTCTTTTTTCTATGTGATGATTTCTTTAATCTCTTTCTTATTTCCTTAGTTTGTATTTCTATTTCCTTTAACATGTCAAGAACAATTATTATTCTATCTTCAAGTCTTTCCCAACTAAAAGGTGTTTGAAAAGTTCTACCATATAGTTCTTCGAAAGGAGCCATTCCCAATGAAGATTGGAAAGTATTATTATAAGAAAATTGTGCTAGTGTAAGATATTCTACCCATTTTGTTTGTTGTCCCATGTAGTACATCCAAAGTAGATCATAAACAATCTAATTATCTATTTTATTTTTTTCTTATTAGTCTCAAGATGGTGAGTTGAACTAAAATTTAGTTGTGTTCCCAAATCTAATTGTAGAGTTATCCAAAACCTTGAAGTGAATCTAACATCTCTATCTAATATGATTTTCTCAAGAATTCCATGTAGTCTAAATATTTCCTTCATAAAATTATTTTCTAAGGTAGGGGCATCATCAATTAAATTTATTTTTATGAAGTGAGCCACCTTAGTGAGCTTATCAATTACCACAATAATTGCATTATGTCCATAATGTGTCATAGGTAATCCTTATATAAAGTTCATACTAATAACCTGCATCTATGATGAGGTATGTCATGAGGTTGTAATAATCATTTTTAAATGATTATGTTCTACCTTCACTCTTTGTCATTACAAACACTTTGCTACATAAAGTACAATGTCCACTCTAATACATTGCCAAAAATATAATTTCTTTAGATCTAAGTAAATTTTATTTACCCCAAGATGTCCTGAATAAGATGTATTATGGCCTTCTGATAAAATTATATTCCTTAATTCACTTTAGTTGGGAATATAGATTCTGTTATTCAATTGTAGTAACTTATCTTCATCAAGGACATATCCTAAAACCTTTGTATTAGTTGGATGATTTTCCAAAGTTAATTTGACTTCCTCATGTACCATGGGTCATATTTATGTCCCTCCATCACTTGCTCCTTGAAAGAAGTTTTGAAGGTTGCTATGCTCATCAAGTGTCTTCTCCTCCTCAAAGCATCTGCTACCCTATTTTCTTTTCCCTCAATATACTCTATTTCAAAATCATATTCATTTAAGAATTATAACCATCTCCTTTGGATAGCATTTAGGTGAGGTTGATTTAAGATATATTTTAGTCCCTGATGATCTATTTTTAATTCAAAGGGTTTTCCTAGTAAGAAGTGCCTCCATTTTTGTAGAGCATGAACAATGGCCACTAACTCCAAGTAATGAGGGGCATAGTGTACCTCTTGAATTTTTAATTTCATAGATTTGTAAGCCACCACACCCTCATTTTGAATAAGTATTCCTAATCCTTCAATTGAAGCATTTGTTACAACTAAAAAATGTTCATTTAGGTTGAGAGTAGGTTTAAAATAGGTGAAGAAGCTATTTTTTCTTTTAGGATTTAAAATGCCCTGTAACTTTGTCTATTCCACGCAAAAAAATATTCTTTCTTTGCAATGAAGTAATAGGACTTGTAATTTTAGAGTATCCTTCTAGAAATATCTTGTAATATTGTGCTAGAACATTTTTAGGAGTTGGCCACTCCACTATTTCATAAATTATCTTCTTTAAATCCACTGCAATTCATTCCTTGAATATGGTACACCCAAGATAATGAATATCATTTTCAAAGAAACCACTTTTTGATAATTTTCCATATAATTTATGTTCACTCAACCTTTGCAAAACTATTTGAAGGTGTATTAGATGTTCTTCATTTTTGAAATAAATTAAAATTTCATTCAAATATACCAAGAAAAAAAATTCTAAGTATTCATAGAACACAATTCATCAAGTTCATAAAGGCATTTAGAGCATTTTTCACTCCAAATGGTACAACTATAAATTCATAATACCCATATCTCATTCTAAATGTTATTTTTTGAATATTATCTTCTTTGATTCAATGATTATGGTGCCCTAGGCATAGGTCTATTTTGGAAAATATTGTTTCCCCATTCATTTGATCAAAATATCCTTAATGCATGGCAATGAGTACCTATTCTTTATGATGACCTTGTTTAGCATTCTATAGTCAATTCATATCCTTAAGGTTCCATCCTTGTTTTTAAAAAATAAATCTAGTTCTCCCCAAGGGGATACACTTGGCCTTTTCAATCTCTTATCTAAAATTTCTTCCAATTGCATCTTGAGTTCTATTAATTTAGTTGTATTCATTAGATATGGTTCGCTTCATACAGGCTAAGCTCCTAGCATTATATCAATAGAAAATTAAATTTCTCTTAGGGGGTAAACTAGATAATTCTTCTAGAAATACGTCCTTAAATTCTTGAAGAAAGAATGAATTCTCAAATGTTGGAGTATTTTCATTTTCCTTTTTATCTAGGAAAACCATAAAAATTTGAACCCCCTTCTTCCTTTAGTTCATTAATTGCATGGTTGAAATTGTTTCCATATTTATGGGTCTAAATTTCCCTTCAATTTTGACCCTTCTTCCTTCATTATCCAAGCACTCTACCAATTTTTGGTAAAAATCTATATTAGCTTGATGATCTGTTACCCAACTCATCCCAATGATTACAACATATGACCCTAGAGGTGGCACATAAAAATCCACCCTTGTTTCAAATCTAGGAATGTGTACTCTTGCCTTTGATAAAGACTTGGTTACTTCTCTAGTCACCTTATACCCATGGTGAAGTTTTATCCATGATGATTCCATATGAATAACTTTTAATGAATTTCTTCTCACTAATTCTTGAGATAAAATATTTAGATGATCTCATATCAACTAGTATTGAAATTGGTTGTTTGAAAAGTGTACATGTAGTCTCTATAGGTACATTTAGATACCTATATTGTCAATTTCTAACTATTACATGAATCCTCTATTGGGGTCCTTGTTGTGGTTTTCTGGATCTGATTTGACTCTACATGCTTGGAAATTCTCTAGAATAATGATTTCCCCCACACATTAGGCACTCTCTTGGTGCCCATGAATACACTTGATTTGTAGGGTTGTTTCTTACTTCATTGATCCTATTAAATTTCGTTTTATTAAGATTACCTTAGTTATTTCCACTATACCCATTCCTCTAAATATGATTTCCTCCATTATTTTCATTGTAGCCATTCCTTTGATTTTGTTTCCGTGGTGGTGTTCTTTCAAATGAATTATTCATTTTATTATTGTTGAAGTTAGGATTCCTCTTGAATTCTTGCTTCCTTTTAAAGGATGGATTCCTATTGTCTTGGAAATTTTTTCTTGCTACTACTTTTGTTTGTATTTTTAATTCCTTCTTAAGAGACTTTTCTAGCACATCATTCATGTGTTTAGGTCCATGAAAGTCTGTCTCCACCCCTGTGTTGGTATTAAACCCCAAAATAAATTTTATTTTTTGAATTTTCTCATCCTTTTGGTACATGGGTACATACTTCAACATGGAAAACCTATCCTAGTATTATTGAGCCTTTAGTGACCCTTGTTAGAGATTGTGAAATTTTACCATTTTTTCATAAAAAAATAATTGGGGTAACCACCTTTTATGAAAATGATAAAAAAATTATCCCATGTAATTATTTCCTTATTATATCCATTTTGTTCCTTGGTATTGGTTCATTAATTGGTTGCTTCTCCAATGAGTTGATAGGATTGGGTCATAAAGCTTTTGTTGTTCCATTGATTTTTTTAACTCAAATTATTTTTCCATTTTATTTAACCAATTCTCTACCCCCTCCCCTATTTTTTTTGCATCAAACATAGGTGGTGTGATTTTCATCAAGTCCCCAGATAATTCCGTGATATTATCTTTCTTCCTAGGAATTGCAATATCTCTCACATTTCCTTGTTGATTATTGGAAGGGTTATCATTCTTGGGTTCAATTATGTTTTCAATGTTGCTTTTCCTTGTTATAAGGTCTTGTACTATTTGTTCCAAGGAATTAATATTATCTCTTTATTCTATCAAAATATTTATTATAGCTTCAATTCTAGCTTTGTTGCCCCTCATGCTTCATTATTATTATTCTCTTTTGGATTTGAGGTGGTTTGAGCAATGGTTACTCAAGTGTGCTTTCCACCAATATTCTTGTGGTTCACATTTTTCAAAAAATTAATGCTTGTTTTAAACATAAACTCCAAATTTATCATAAAATTTTATTTCATCATAGATTGCATGTGTCATAGCAGGCTCTAGGCCTATTTTTGAACCATACTTTGATACCACATGTAACAACTCAACCCATAATTACATGTTTCTTAAAAAAAAATTCTTTTGAAAATTAACTCCTTATATATCATTTCATCTATATACTCAAATACTTTCGTCCATACACAAAAGCCATTTGTCCAAATGAGTAGACATCTACCCAAATAGGGTAGGCTTCTAGCTATTTAGAATAGAGTTATGCTATAGCCAGACTTGGACTCATTGGGCTCATTCGTATCTTGAATTGCTTACTAAGGACTACACTTATTAAATTGCATCGAGGTCACTATCCTTAGAATTATATAAATAAATAAGTAGACTTGAGACCCAACTCAAAATTCAACCCTAACCTCGAGGAATCAAGTGAAACCATCTGGGTTTCGTTCTAAGTATGAAGGTCATATTTGAACATGTCTATACATTAGAGTTTTAAAACCTTCTTCAAGATCATTTGTTTTAGCATTTTACTAATATTATTACCTCAATATAAGCATGTCCTATGCCAATCCTCAAATGCTTGAGTACTGGGAACTTCCTATGTTTCCTAGACTACCTACATACCCTACTTCCAAATCGGATCAAGGAATAATGTTTGTAGTTTTGTATTCTATTCTAAGTTTGATGTGAAACTTTATGTGGATATGTAGCCTTTTCTAGGTCCTCTTCTCCCTAGACAGTTCCTCTATGATTTCCACCCATGAAGGGAAGTAATTTTTATAAGTATATAGTCATCATGACTATTACTTGTTTGTCTAAAACAACTAATCCCTATTAAAAAGATAGTGTCACACTTGAGACTATTAGAGCTAAATAATAATTTCATATTCATGTCAATTTAAAATAATATTTTGAATCTTTTAATGGGTTCAAGGTTGTACTAGTGGATTAAGGTCCATTTGATTTAACTTTTTAGATTTTTGATCCAAGAGAGATCTTATATCCCTTGGATCATAAGGAAACAAATGTCTCTTATAAATCCATGGTGATTTAGAGGGATGATTTCATATACATCATTGTTGTAATTGTGTCAAGCTATAGACGGTAGCTCAAAGCACAATGACATTACCTGTAAATGTGAGCCAAAGGCACCATTGATACCAAATGCTACTGGTTTTTGGTTTTCAATTCTAGATTAAAGCTTTCTAACTAAGGAAGGAATTAATGAAAAGAATAACCTCCCTTCCACTTTTTGATTATGAAGATCCTCAATGAGGTGAGTTGTGAGAATACAGTGTAAGAGATTTTATATTGAATTTCCTTTATAATTTTTTATCACTAAGATCCTAGTAAAGGAAAGGTGAGAGCATACTGTGTATCTAGGAAAACTAAAGTTACTAAGTGATATAAAAATAACTATATCAACCACTTATTTAGTGGAAAAGAATAAATTATGCACATCTATTTTTTTATAGGTTAAATTATATAATAAGAAAAGGAAAACATTTTAGCTCTTCCACTTATTGAGTGGTGAGTGCCATCCACTTATTTGGAGGGAAAATAAATGTAACATCTCTCTAACTTCAGCCTGGTAAGATAGTATTTTGATTTTGAATTGATATTCTAAATGTTAAATGTTATGATAATGAGGTTAGATATTGTTGATTAAGTGAAAGGTTATCATGATTACCTATGATGATGCAACTAATTGATATATACATGGTAGCTAACTACAGTCAGGATGTAGTACGTGCTTCAGCTATATATATATATGTATATGCATAGGTACTTTGTTGTGTGTATGTTGCAGGTACCAGGTACCGACTCCACATGGCTTCACAGGTCTGAGCATACCTTCCCTGATGGTGGTTACTAGAGGTAGTCACAGGCCAAAATTCCCCCTACCCTAGCCCACTGTACCCTATTAGGGTAGTGTTTTCCTTATTGATGTCTTACCGTCTGGTTACCTAACGGTAACGTCCAGAGCACCTTTTAGCCGTATGTTCTGGAGCACCTTTCCACTATATGTTTCGGCACACCCTTTAGTTGTATGTGTTTTACCAGTATGTTTTGTTAAGGTATTTTGTTATGGTTTTCGTGAATCTTTTATATGGCTATTTATTTTGGTTGTCAGTGTTATGATGCATTTTTGTTGGCATCTTTCATGATTTTAAATATGGTATGTTATAGTATTTAATTGATGGGAAATTTAAATGGTTTTACCCATGAGATTTTAAAATATGTTATTTTAAATTATTTTATTGATCATTCGAGAGAATGATATATTTCATTCAAAAAATTTAAATGATTTTATTAAATTTTATTTGGGAACTTTAATAGCTAATTTTATCAAATGTCTGATTTTATTTTATTTTGTTTTGGGGAGAAAATAAAATAAGGGAGCAACCTTGTTTTGAATACTTATATTTTTTTTTTTTTATTCTTTTGTTTTGGGGGAGGATTATCCTTGGAGAGAAGAAAATATAAAATAGAAGAATGCTTTATTTTGGGGGAGTTATCTTTTGGAGAAGAAAATTTTGATTTTGGGGAAAGAGGAGAAATCCCCACAATTGGGGCAACTGAGTGTGGAAGAATCATGGATATTTTTCAAGAAGAAATTTGTGGGCAGTGGCTCCAGAGGTTTAGCATGGCTATATTGTCTTGCTGCTCCGTTTTGGAATCTAGTCGTGCCTTGCAAGCAGAGCAATTTTTCATTTCAGAATTTGGGCATACATTAGAGGTATTCTCTTGTGTATTTCTTGAATTTATGAGTTAGAAATGTATGTGGGTACTTTTATTTTGTTGCTCTGGGTGTTGTCATGGCTTTTGGGTTGAGTTTTCTTTTCAACCTAGTTATTGTTTCTCTTTTTTTGGGAAATCTGAGATTTTTATAAATCTGTTCAATCCTCCAACTTTAAACTCAAATTCAACTTTGGGACTCACCTAAAAATGTCCAAATCTTAACTGGGTTGGAGTCCAAAATGCATTTTGAACACTTTCCTTTTTGGCCAAAATTTGTGCCGCTTGGTAAAACATTTTTCATTGCTGCTCTTTTACAACCTATTAAAAATGCAAAATAAATATGGAATCCAAGTAGAAATGCTAAGATCTCAATTGGGTCTTTGGTAGATTTTATTCTAGACACTTTCGTTTTTGGGCAAAATTTGTGCCTTCTTCTAAATGATGTTTTTTTATGTTGATCTTTAACCGTTTGTTATAAATACAAAATAAAATTGGATTCCATGTAGAAATGTCAAAATACGAACTAGGTCTTTGTCCGATTTTTAATCCAGACACTTTCTTTTTTTCATGTTTTTACCTAGCCTTGCGTTAAATGACATATTTAAGTACAACACCTCATTATGGGTCTTAAAATCAGAAATTGATGGTGGATTCCAAATTAGAACACCAAAATCTGAATTGGGTTGGGTTTAGAATTTTAATCTAGGCACTTTGAATTCTTATGTAAATTTTATGCCTCTACTTCATGATTGAAATCCGCTATTTGAATGATTAGCAGCAATGTTTGTTTGACTGTTTTAAGAATATTTTATAATGGATTTTGTAGCTTTTCTTCTATTTCACTTTTGTTATGGATTCCTTGTTTGGATAAACGAGAAGGCCTATCCGTCTGCAGGGCATTGATTTAGGCACGTTTGAGTTTTACTCATCCGTAGGAGAGATGTACTTGATTTCATGTGGTGCCATTCTTTCGAGCACACATGATGACATTTCCCCCAGTCCACACTTTAGTACCTATACCCCTGTAGTCATGACTAGCACCTGACATGTTATTGTATGTGCATCTTCTTGTTGTGACTTTGGCTTAAGGAATTATATTCATGTTTGCTCTATGTTTGATGTGAGTGTTGGCAATTTTTTACCCTTGCCTTTTTGTTGCTTGGGCCTTGTGACTACCTCCAAGCATGGTGGGGTGGCCTCTTTTGAGTCCACATGGTAGGGAGGCATTGCCACCGCCATTGGGGACCGGCGTACAGGTTACTGGAGCACAAGTTGGAGTTGTTCACTCTTGCGCTATTTTATTCATGGGTATATTTTACTCATGCCTATGCTATTGTACTCATATATATTTCTTTATGTATATCGTACTCTCTTGAGAAAAATGATGTATTCATATAATTTAATGAGAAGAAATGTGGTGATTTACGTTTGGTTTACAAGTTCCAATGTTGGTATCGGGCTTGCTTGTATTTTGATGATCTTTATGGATTTTCTTCAATATTTTCCTTGCGAACAAGATAGATTCTGGTTATATGTTTCCTTCATGTTTTAGTCTGCAAAAGTTCCAAAGCATCGCCGCCTTTTTTTAATGCTCTGTGTTGTGGCTACAAAGGTTTCGAAGCATTGCCACCCTCTATTTTTCTTTTTTGTATCACTACTACAAAGTTCAAGAGCAACGCTAGTAAGGTTCTGGAGTAGCATTGTTAAAGTTCCAAAGTAATGCAGAAGTTCTGGAGCAGTGTTGCCAAAGTTTCAGAGTAGTGCAGTGGTTTCAGAGCAGTGCTTAAAGTTCTGAAGTAGTGCTGCCAAAGGTTCCAAAGCAGTGCAGAAGTTCCAAAGCAGTGTTGCCAAAGTTTCAAAGCAGTGCAAAGGTTTCGAAGCAGTGTAGAGGTTTCAAAGCAGTGCAGAAGTTCTGAAGCAGTGCTACTAAGGTTCCAGAGCAGTGCAGAAAGTTCTGGAGCAAAGGTTTTGAAGTAGTGCAGAAGGTTCTAGAGAAAAGGTTCCAGAGCAGGAAGTTTCGGAGCAGGGGTTCCATAGCTGAAAGTTTCATAGCTAGAACTTTTGTAACTAGAAGTTTTGTAGATGGAACTTCCGTAGCTGGAAGTTCTAGAGTAGGAAGTTAAGGAGCAAGGTTCTAGAACTATTATGTTTGCTCCTGTTTGAATTCTCTCTAGAGGGTGGATTATTCCCCTTCTTTGGGTTGTGTTCGGCCATGCTTGGCCATGTAAGTTGTTGGTATATCATCTTGGAAACTGCTTTATCTATAAGTTATTATGTTTTTTTTTTAAAATAAAATTATATATGTTTTTTTTTAAATAAAATTATATTGTCCTCTTTTGGCTCTTACCCTTCGGGGTTGCATAGCAGGATGTTACAATAAACTATACACATCTACTTGTTCAGTGGGTAAATTAAATAATAAATAAGAAAAACAACTTAACTCTTCCACTTATTTAGTGATCACTATCATCCACTTATTTAGTGAGGTGAATAACATTACAAGAAATTTATGACTAAATTAGAAAGGAACTAAAGTTTAAAATATAATAATCTAATTAATTTTGATAAATTAATTTCAAATAAAAA
The DNA here is from genome assembly GCA_007258455.2 of Sequoia sempervirens. NCBI lineage: Eukaryota > Viridiplantae > Streptophyta > Pinopsida > Cupressales > Cupressaceae > Sequoia > Sequoia sempervirens. The sequence goes on along the minus strand of VDFB02265496.1, from coordinate 39,418 downwards.
TAAAAAGAGAATTAATCACCTATTTATTTTATTTTTACTATTCAATAAAACATCATAAAACGTAACCATTGAAATTGATATAACTTTTAATAAAAAGATAAATGAGTGAAATATTAAGCTACTACAAAATATTTTTTTACATTAATTGAATTCACAATAAGCCCTAATCATTGGAAGAATTATAAAAATGAGTGAGACTTTTAATGGCATAGAAAGATACATAAACTTATCTATATTTATAATAAATTTTAAATATTCTCTCTTAAAACCTTGAGCCAATGAACATAAGTCATAAGCAACACCAATCCCCTCAATCAACTTTAACTCTATGTTTATAACTAATCTTTTCTAGTCATTGATGCCATAGTTTTTTGTGCCCTCCAATATGTTACTAAATAAATGATCATAAACCCCAATCGTCATCTAATACTATATTGTAAAGTGATTCATAAAAAAAAAGTTTTACAAAATTCATGTTCATAGAGGAGGAAAAAAACCCATTACTAATTCCACATTATATAAGAAAGTACATCAATCATCTCGATTAATTTTTTTTTTTAATGGAGTTCATCCACAAATTATTTTTCACTACCTGATACAGAGCATGAGCCTTCTTGGGTTAAGCCTCTTCGGCTAAGAGCCAAGGACTTAGGGGTATCCATTCCACTAAATTCACCCAGGGCATGATCCCGACCTCATCCCTTTTTCGGTGTTAGAGCCTTTGCAATCAACAAAACTTGATCCCTAGTGGGCTCATTTAGAACCTTTTAGTTTCACCAATATACCAAGGACCCATTGACATCTTGATGTAAATTGAGCAAATCAATAAGTTATTTAAAAATACATCAATCTAAATTGTGTAAATGGATCTTAAGTTAATGGACATGTATGAAAATTTATTGACAAAATGACACTAAAGTTTGTTGCAATGGAACTGAGTGTAATGAAGGAGATTAGCCAAAAAAATAATGGTTCTTCATGAGACCATATAGTATCTCATGTTTATTAAAAAAAAATCACCTATTTCTTCCTAATGCATTAGTGTTAAAATGGATTTGAGTAATGATTGAAAGTTATTTAGCTTGTTTAAAGTGAAATATAAAGTAAATGTTTAATTTATTTTTAGTAATTAAATATGATCCAAATTGCCTCTAATATATCTCCATGAAGTGTTTAAGATGATATAATGCATATAAATGAGTTATTAAATAACTCATGGTAAGAAGGAGCTTCATAAACACTTGCAACAAAGAGCTCTAGACACTTGAAGCAATTAGCTCCTAAAAGCTTTAGAAGGTTTTGAAGAAGTAATGAGAAGATAGAGAAGACTCCCAGTGCACTCTTACATTCATGCAAATCATGGAGCATCATTCATTCCTAAATTAATGGGATGAGTATTTGTTTCATGTTGAGTTCAAAGATCTCTCACAGTATTTAAATTCCATGCTCTCTTCTTCCACAAAAGACAACTTAAGTTAGCACATCACTCAAATGTTGTTGCATTATTATCACATGTTATTCATGGTAAGGATCAATGATTTGTTCAATTGAACTGAAGAATAATTCCTTCATTCATGTTAAAACTTGAAGACTTCCTAAAAATCAAGCGCTCAGAAATAATCAAAAATGTAGTCTCAGTAAAACAACGATATCTCCCTCATTTCTAAACAAAATTCAAAAATTCAAAATGATATGGAAATTATATTTGAATATCTGAAAACCCTTTTGATAATTTGGCATGATTTGTAGCATGGATGGAGCAATAAACATCAAAAAATAATTGAGACAAAAGTGGCATGATGGAGGACAGCAACTTCAATTTTCTTAAAGTTTTGTAAATGACCCCTCAAAAATAGGATCTTGGATCCACATTCTTAGTGGATTGGTTGAATAGATATAGAATATGAATTCTATAAATAAAATGTAATCATTTGATCAAAGGGAGGGGATTAGAAAGGCTTGTTTTAGCCTAAGGAAATAGGATAGATCTAGTTTCATTTACCAACATTGTAATTCCAGATTTCTAGATTAAATTTGAATCTGTAATGCCCTAAATTTAACACTCAAAATACAGTTAAGGACAAAAGACAAATATCAAATTTCACTCAAGAAAACTTGCAAAACTCACAAAGATACTACCAAAAAAGGCACTATAAGGAGGCATACGACATCTGACCAACTATAAATTAATATATTTTGCTAGACAACTAGATTGATTACGCAGTCCTAAAAGGGTTTTCAAAAGGGGACATGGAAATTAAATCATCAAAATAGACTTAAATAGTCTAGCCAACACATTCATAGGCTAAAGGAACAATCAAGTCATAAGCTAAGCATTTACATTATATCAATAATAACTCAAGATAATAAATAAATTAAAAAAACCCTAAGGGCTCGACCTAATTCCTCGGGGGCTCGTCTCTGACGGCCTTGCCTACGTATATACTTTGTAGAGGAATCATAGTTTGAATTTTAAATTCAACCATCGGACACCTGGTTGGCTGACAAAGGGTAAATCTTCAAGGTTCATAAGATACTTTGACCTCAGTTTTAATCACAAACAACTAACACTACTCCACACTATTAAAGATGCCCCAACAATGATAAAGATAATAATTTGAAGGAGGAATCCCAAATCATTAGGGCCATGTTATGATTGATAGACTATCACTAACGGATGATTTTCTAATTGAATTACTATCATATCCATACCTTAAGAACTATTTTATTAAGGAAAATATCAAGGGAATTTCAAAGTTCACGCCAATCATACAATACTAGTCAAGTATAGGTAACTTGTGTTGCCTCAAAAATGAACTAAATTTAATTGATTATGTCATTAGATATTAATGTCCTAAACATAATTTTTAGATTAACATGCATTCACCCATACATACTTAATTCATGCAGAATAAACAACAACCAACATTTTAGTGAAAGGTATATAATTTTATTCTATCAAAATTAAACAAACTATAAGAACATATAATTATCAATCAATAAAATTAGAACTATATATAATGGTATTATCCTATATAAGAATATACATTTTATCTCCATTAATTATTATTTTAAAATATCATACACTACCCTTGGAGTAAAAGAAATGAGAGCCTTAGGAAAAGGAGCTATAGACTAACTTGGACAAAAATAAGAGCTAAAAATATTATCATCTTACTTGAAGTAATAAGAACCAAAAAGAGACCATTGAATATGAAGTGGTAATCCAATGGTAGATTCAAACCTAAAAACCTACACACAAGCTATTAACAAGTTCTAGTGCCCCACTCAAGAGTTCCACAAGAATAAGATAGAGTAAATCAAGTATGACATAAATTTCCTTGGTGGAAATAAATTTGAGTTTACATAAGCTACTGATAATGAACTATATTTGAAAAAATAGTTTTACCCTATTACATTATTAGCAATATTATCTCCAACAATAAAGTTATTTTATTTTAACATCATCAATTGTAATGTTAACATTGACCTTATATCTAATATTATCACCGAAATTGTAAGTAGAATATACTAATATTATAGTATTTCTTTTATTATCTCTAAACATCAATTTCAAAAGTTATCTTTGCAACATATATAAGAATATTTTTGATGTCACATTAACTAGTTCTATTAGTAATATGAAGTTCATCGATCTCATCATTCACATCATGACTTTCTATATTATAATATTGATATTATCTATATTTTAATCCTCTTTAAAATATTATATTGAACTTCATATTAATTAGTGATTTTAAATATCATAGATATATTTATAACTCTATCATTATTATAATACAAAATGAATCTACTATTCAATCGTATCAAAGTAGTATTATTATCATTACATTTAATTAGATTTAAAAAAATAGATCTAAAGATTAATCAGACCATCTATTTGTTATTAATAAGATTAAAAATTAACACAAAAATGGTATAAAAGAGTCTCCCAAACTCTATTTAATCTACACAGGGGATAGATGTGATTGGAGATCATTATATTATTTATAGGTCAAAATAGGAGGAAAACAAAATTAACACATCACACCTACTCATGCACGTAAATACAAAGGAAATATCTTTGCATAGGTTAGGTGAACCTAAGTTTGACTATAAGATCAACATGGAAAATTATAAAAAAAATATAAAAATATCAGTGACATTAATGTTTTAACTTATCGGCAAGATTGCAATGGTGGACACCAAGTGCGCCCTATACAGAGCAATAAAATAAATTAAAAAAAAAAAATTGAATCTCAGTGCTTATGCACCACATGGTTGATACGAAGATTCATTATAAGTGGTTCACACACAATCCTTAAACTTGGACACTTTCATAAATGAACCCCTAATACTGAAGTCAAGGCATGGCACAGCATGCATACAGGTGAGAGTAGTGTCTAATGGGAATGAAAGTTCACCATTTTGATGTGGGGATATATAATATGCTCTTCTACTACTGTACATAAAACACTAATGGAAGGAAGAAAAGGAAAATTATCTTGTTAAGCATTTCAGAATGTCATACACTTTTCCAAAACTATATTTATGCGGGCTTGGTCAATCTCTAGATAACCCTAGCATTCACGAGTGTTTAACTTTAGAAGACAAGGAAGATGAATATAAGGGAGAAAACTCAAAAGAACTGGTAATTATCAATTGACCACAAGTAAACCAAGAATCTATAAAGGAATTCAAAGCTAAAGTTAGGTACAGGAACTCAATTGCATAACATAAGTTCTATGATGAACATGACACAAGAATTGGCATAAATGGTAACACCAATACATCATCTATAAAAATTAGTGTTGACAACAGTGGCATGAAAAGCTATCACCCATCATAAGATTGGTCCTCAAATTTCCTATGATAGATACATCCTATCCTCAATGATGAAATGTCAGATATACACAACAAAGGACTAAGCTAATTTTATTAGACTCACAAAAGACAAGGAGCTAATTTACATGTGCATACATTCTACATATTCAAATCAACAATTGTATGAAGCAGATTTTGATTTTATTTCTACGAATCTCTACTTGTAAAGATTAACAAAGTTGATAATTGATATTGAACCTTAGACTTGTTTTCATTCTTTCCTGGAGCAAGAGAAACTTGGTAATTATAGAATTTCAGATTTATCTAAACGAAAGTACTATATTTCAGTCACAAAAAAGTCTGATTACAAAAATTTTGCACTCATAATATTCTCATATATTAAAATCAATCAATGATCTACATAAAGCCATTCCCTAATTACATTCCCATAGAAAACAACAGAGAAGAAAAACATTACATACCTTAAGTACCAATACAGGTCCACAAATTGTCTACACATTCTTCACATTATAAAAGGTTTCTATGCACCACTTCTAATAGCTCCTTATGGAACTTGATTCTAGTTTTTTGTTAAAAGCATCCTATCACTACACATACACCATGTATCCTTTCTCAAATCCTTCTATCACTCCCCCTCCTACATGCTCTTCTAGTGTGAGGCTGCTGCACAAACAGATTTGGAGCTCGATTTTCAATGTGTAGCATCACGAGTCACACCTTAGAGTCACGCAGGTCACCGTCGGGACACCTAATTGCTATGCAAGGGCTTTCTCACTGTCTCGATATAGTCTTGGTATTAGGTTCCCTCAAGACAGGGATCGACACTAGAAGCAAATTCCTCGAGAAAAACCTTCTAATACCGCCATCCTCCACATTAATATACTTCTAACTCTTCTACTCATTTCTATTATCATTACTCACCATAACGAAACCCAATCCCCCCCTTACAGCTACCCAAAACAAAACTATATATACATACTCATTCTTCAATCCCCCCTCCCACGGACAGATAAATTATATTGCCATTCGTCCATGATATAAGCTCTCAGTTGTATTTCTCAATCCTTTCTACTTTGTGAGGCCAGATGCAGTCAGCCATTCCTCCCCTTTTTACCCAACTCCAACACCTCACACCCTATACCTTCCTCCTCCTAGTCATTGGTTAACTGACGACTTCCAACATTAAATTGGGTGTTGGCTATTGGTTCTACCTAGAGCCAAGTACGACCTCCTTTGAATGGTCTACTCGTACTAGTAATTAAGGCATGTAATTTATGGAAATCCTCCTCAAAATCGATGATAGATGTGTTTTATAATATGGCATAAACTTCTTTGCTTGTCTTCCAAAGCTCCTATTTTACTTCACACCAAATAGAAAAAGCATGCTAAATATATCAAGGCACACCCTCTTACCATTAATTAGGGCAGTGGAGGATCTTTGACATGGTGATCCGCCATTAGACTATATTGAGTTTCTCCAATTATAAATCCAGATCACAATCAACATGGTATAAGAGTTATGCAACTCGTGATCAATATGCCATAAATGTTTCAGCTTATTGTATGCAATATAGCAGAGTGAATATAGATCACAGAGGTAATTAAAAACCAGATCTCAAAAAGATCTTAAAAGACATCCCCGAGCTGAGTGGTTGAAAGAAGAATAAAGTAGATAAATACATAATATTTCCCCTAACATGAAACATTAAGAAGTTCAGATGATCATTGAGTTTAGGCGGTATCAAAGAATCTGACTTAATCCTATTAGATGATCTATGCCTTAAATGGCCCCTCCTGACATTGACAAGTTCGGTAGGATTGTGAATAAATCGATGGGAGGATAATAAGTTTTATTTAAATTCCTATCCATCCACTGCATTATTACAATTCCTTAGGTACGTTGTATTTATGCTGAGAAGATACGATATTCAAAATTCATATTTATCATATTTTGTTGAAGTTGCTACAATAGCAAAGCATAACATTAACTGCTAAATTTTGTGGTTGATGTTAGTATTATCATCCCCCGATCAAAAGTCACGTTAATATGAAATCTATAATTCATGCTAATACCACTTGACTAATTATATATTAATCATAGGTGAAATCCATAATAGATGTAACAACAACCTAATTAATGATATTAGTTTAATTATTAATATTAATAGTAACAATAGAATTAATAAAGATATTAATTTGCATATCGATGTTATTTATATTAGTAATAGTATTAAAGATGAAATTAATATTGATAAAGATAGTTATACTATTAATATGAGTGCCATTTTTTAAAATTAATTTATCCATTATAGGTATTAGATCAAGCTCCCATTATATATCAATCCAACTCAACTAATCAAGAATAATGTAACCTACTAAAAGAAATGCAATAGATGTTAATATTGCATTAACAGTAGGGCCTTACAGAATCCAAGAAAGTTTTTCATTTACAGCAATTGTGAAGTTGTTTAGTCTTTTCAATTCATGAAAGTGTGGCTTAGATTAGTTTCCTTTCATGTAAATTTTCTTTCATGCAAATTCCCTCTCATGCAAATTTCCTTTCATGCAAATAGGATTTATTTATGCAAGTAGAATAAACTGTCCAGCAAGTTTTCTACTTTCTCTCTCATGAAAGTGTGGCTTAGATTAGTTCCCTTTCATGTAAATTTTCTTCATGTAAATTCCCTCTCGTGCAAATTTCCTTTCATGCAAATAGGATTTATTTATGCAAGTAGAATAAACTGTCAAGCAAGTTTTCTACTTTCTCTCTTGCATACAGTCGTGGACACCGCCTTGGATTGATAAATTAAATGATGAGGATTACAATGGCCCCATCAGTTCTTCAGATATAATAAAGTTGAATTGAAAGGATAATTTAGCAATGCAAAAATAGAAAGAACAAGGAATTTCCATAGAATTAAAAATGAAAGAAATCTTACATTCTGTTCCACCCTTGTTTGAGTCGAATGGCAGAGTAAAATAGCAGATAAAGCAGATATGGTTCCATCAGATGCAAGAGTAATATTCGAATTCATGTTTGACTGATTTAACTATTAATTTATTTTTAATTTCTATATTGGATCAGTAAGGAAGAGTAAAAGATATTAAAGTTTGAAAGCATTATCTATTTGATTGAATGTAACTGAGGTTCGTAGATGATTGCACACTATCGGTTGATTGGGAGCATGGAATAGATAACATTTGCTTGAAGATATGGAGTGATGGAAGGATCCCATTGACAATTCCCCACGGCACTCTTTTCCAAGATTTTCTCTTTGAAACTAAGTATTCCAGCCATCTAGATACAAGGTCAAATAGCAAACTCAACTACATAGCAAACTCAACTACAGATCAGAGAATTTAAAAGAGCATTGGAAAGGAACAAGGTCAGAATTTGGTTGATATTTTGGGAAGACTTGAAAATTCTATGAGTCGTCTCCAGAATACAAGTAACCAACAGTTGAATGCATCACTGAATTTCTAAAGGCATACAAGTAATTTGAGATTTATCTAAAGCATTCTAATTGTTTTTCTAAAACATTGCAATCATTATATGTTTTCTCCACCTTTTACTGTAACTCAATATGAGAACTTGTAGGTCCTATAACCCAACGGATAACTAACCATTCATCTGCAAAGGATGATTCGTTCTATCTACCATAAGGGTTCGGAACCAAAAATGATTCGTTCTATCTACCATAAGGGTTCGGAACCAAAAATGAAACTAACTATGCCGATAGAAGAGAGGTGGAACTAACTATGCCGATAGAAGAGAGGTGAGGTATGCCATTACATACCTATGTAATGCCTCCCTCCCACTCTCAGCGTAGCTCTCCTTAGCTTCCTTTTGTTTATTCCTCCATTCTTTTCTCCTTCCCTCTTCCTCCTTACTGAAAGACTAATGAAGAATTGTCCCTTTTAGAGCAGAGGTAAGTACTCCCCCCCCAACTTGACTCATGTTTCTATTGTTACAATCCATTATAATGGTTTCTTGTACCTGAAGTGAGGAGTTTCATTTTCCTCACTCCCTCCATTATGGCAAAATGTTGGACTGTAATAATGCCTGAGTTATTACTTTTTCCATTGCTAAGTCATGGTTCAAAACTTTAATATTAATTTATACTATTATAGTAATGTAATGGAATATTAACTAAAATTCCATTTAATTTAAAATTAGATTCATCCAAATACCACAATTTTATTGTAATCTATAAAATGGTTTGTCATATTTATATGAAACCTTAAATCAATACACAATTAATTTAATTTAATCTTAAAAATTGTAGTCATTAAATTACTAATAACAGAACAAAATAAGTTTATAATTGTTTAAAAGAGAGGAGGTTATAACATGCTAGTTTATTAGGAAATTTTGCGTGTGCATAATTTATGTTTTTATAGAATTTTTGGTTTCAATTTTTTTCATTATTATTTTTGTTTCTTTAAAGTATTTTTTATTGGTGGTATATGATTGCCTTATGACACTTTTTTGGATCAAATTTTATTTGTTCTTTCAATCCATCTTTCTTTTTTGTAAAGAGATATTAAATAATATGAAATTGTTCCTTAGCCTTCCTTTCAAATGTTTGGTTTGATTCTAGAATTACTTTCTATTATAACCATGCTTGACTTATAAAACATACAGTAATTTATATTTTGCTAGGATGGTTCATTATGGCCTTAAACAAGAGGGCATTTCTGGTTGGTATCATGCATGTGAATGATGGTTCTAATCTAGGTAGTGATATTTATTGTTTAGTATTTGAATAAAAAATATAGGATCAACAAAAGGTGTGAAGAAAATAAAATAAAATTGAGAGAATTAGACTTGTAGAAAGAATAGTATCATACAAACTCATATTCTAAGGAAAATTCTAATATATTTACTAGGACAATGGATGCCTATTTAGTAGTATAAGTATTATATTAGAAATATTATAGGTATCTTCATGAAGGTTATGTAATGTTATATGGAAATGAACCAATGCTTAACATTTGTTTGGATCAACCCTATTCCCTACCTAAGTTCCTTGACTGAACACTAACCCTCCTACATTTAGGAAGGAGAAAATGAGTCACATGCACACATTCCTTGTAATTAATTAAAAATAATGCATTCTTAACTAATTCAATTAATTATTTAGAGTTAAATAATATTACCTAAACATGCGACATTTGTTTGTTTAATCTCTCTTTTTAACTAAAAATTATAGATTCTAAGCATTTTATAATGCTTTTCTAGAGTTGCTATTTCTTGGTGTCTATTTGCACCACATCTATAACTTTTAATGAAATTATTGGTCCTTATGTCTATATTTTCTACTAGCATGGTCTTATGTAGATTCCATCATTTAAATATGATGAATGACTCCATTTAATAACTCCCTTTGGTGGCATTTACGTCCATCTTCCTCATTCCCAATGGCTAATCAAATCTCACCACATGTTACATCATGTGTCTAAATACATGAGACTAGTAGGAAAATAAATATCCCATTTAATTAAATTTTTATTATTTGTCAAAAAAAAATCTAACTCTAATGTAAGTTTCCATAATATGAAAAATTTACCAATACAAGACCTTGTTCCATATACCAAATGCATGACTATTCTTTTTTCAAATGTGTGATTTTTTGTGTAACCTAATATGCATAAGCTTAAAAAAATTAATGACCTAAAATGCACCTTTCCTTGGATTGGTTTATTTATTACTTGGTTGGACCACACTCTATATATTTATTTAAAATTTCTATTTATGTTCTTGTTTATATTTGAAAAGAGGAAATATATTAAGATGAATGAGAAAATAATAGTCAATAAGAATTATTTTATAAAATTCATAATACCTTCGAAAATTCACATGATACAATTGCTTAAAAGTTATCCATACTACAATGCATACACATATCTAATATGATAAGTTATAATATCTACATGTTAGAAATCATACTATTTTCATCTTAACATTGACACATGTTAATATTTCTAATAAGAATTAGACTTATCATATTCAAAAAATTATAATACATGTAAATGCAATACATATATGTAATATGACAAGTCATAATATGTACACATTAGAAATAATACTATTTTAAACTTTTCATTCACAGATTTTAATAATATTTGTAATTAAAATATGACTCACAATACTAATATATATGTATGTGTTATCATATAAATAATCATAATCGCGTAGATGCAAATTAATACATAAATGAGAAAAATTATAATAAATACAAACGGGAATTTTCTCCTTTTCTACTTAGGTAGGTGCCATTTTATTGTTAGTACTCCCGCGTGTGCCATGTGATTGTTAGGACAAGCAGAATTTGAGTTGGAGTTGGAAACCTGCGACAGGACAAACTACGTGCAGTATCACGATTCAACCTGTCTACACAAAGAAATTTGAGCCAAGTTAGAAATTATTTTCATGATAGATGATGAAAACATAGTAGTCTTATCACAACGATTACAACGTGTGGATACAAAGATTTTTGTTTTGTGCTTATCTTGCTGTCCTTTATTTTCTCTCTAGCTTAATTAAGCACATGATTTTGTTAAATTTAATAGTAGTTGTAAAGTATGCACTATCATTTACATGTTGAAATTTATGAGTTATTTTCCATCCAAATTTTTAAAGAAGTAATTAATATCATTTTTTTTGGATTTTATGTTCTTAAAGGAGTAAGAATTTTGTATACATCGTTTGTGAGTATATACTTACTATCTTATATCCTTTAAAAATAATTGTATATATATATGCACCTACAAGCTATATAATCCCATAAATTCTATACTTGTACTAATATCTCTTGCAATTACATTTTTTATAATAATCATATAATAAAACAATGATTGTAGAACAATAATTGATGCCTTAAGGAATTAATTTAGGATCCCTTCTATTACAAGACATCATCATGCCTATAATCCAATAACAATGATCAATTATTACCTTATTCAATAAGCATCAATGTTGAATTAAACATTAGGTTCTCCTTATGCTAACTAAAGTTAGAATTTAGATTATTCCATATTAAACCAAGTAATGTCTCTCTCAAATAATGAAAAAATATTTGTTTTCCTAAAGAGTCACACATCTTCATATAGTACCACTACTTAACCTAAATAGAATTAGCCTTTACATTCAGACCATTAATGGAAAAACATCAAAATAATGGTACAAATGCAACTATGCTACATGCTAAACATGTAGGTGCAAGTGCAAATTCCTTAAGTAACACTTATAATTTTAAAAGAGTAAATGAACAATAGAATACCCCACCTAACAATGAGGTTATTCATACCTCTAAAAATATCTCAAATATATATTTAGCACAAATCAAGTGTTCATAATCAATTTAATAAACCTTGTTGAAACAAAGGGAATAGGGTGCCCCACCTTTTAAGAGATGGAGCACAAGTATAGGGTTCCTATTTTACCTAGTTTCACTCCAGGGAACCTTAGAGATCTCAATCCAAGGATAAAATGAAAGAAAGAGATATGGAATAAGGTTTCCTAGGGCATGATTAATGACTAAAGAGGGGTTCAACACCAAGCTAGGGCTTGGAAAGGCTAGTAACATGCAAGACCTAATCTCAAAACCTAATTATATGTAAAGCTTCACTAGAAACTTGTAAACTTGTAGCAACTTGAATGAAGACCTGAAATGCTAAAAAAGTTGAATTTAATGCACAGTAGGACTCATATGCTAGGATGGGTGATTTAGTCCTAGATTAGGGTTTCTAGGTTGGAACAAAAATTTGGTGGAGATGACTCTAGAACACCTTAAATATGGAAAAACCACTAGACTGGGACTCATACACCAGAAGTGGTGTATTAGTCCTGCTTGGCTTTTTCAAAGGATCAAGGTCTAAATCTTCTCTTCAATCTCTACTCTGTCTTCTCAACCTGATTTCCAAATCTAAAATGTCAAATTCTGCTCTATAGATACCTTTTAATGATCTCCTAAACAAGGTGACAACTTGGATAACTTCATAACTTTGACAACCTCTTTTCAATCTTTCTCTTCAATGTGCCTTCAACCTAGATTTGCACATTACACACTAGAGAGGGGGAAATATTGTTTTATTAGTAGAAAGGGGTTTCCCTTGGTCAAACCCCATTTTGGTAATCAAACTTTGTAATGAAATCAAATGTAAACCTAGAGGAATGATGAATGAATAAAATGTAATGTTACAACTCACCAAACCCTAGGAATAAAGTGTTGCAAACATGTATGCAATGGCTCTAATGGATGTAGATCTTCACTCTTGCTTGAATCATATGGATCTTGACTTGAATACTTGCTTGAATCATGAAACCCTACATCACAAATGTTAGCTAAAAAGAAAAAAATGATGTATGATGACTTGGACATGATGCTTGATACTTGAATAATGCTACAAAATAGTTGATAATCAGCTCTTGAATGCTCTTGTAAACTCTTGAATGCTATTGAATGTTCTCATAAACTCCAATTTTCTATAATGCATGAATACTCAAGATGTTAGGTCACTTGTAAACTTGCTAGGTAAAAATTGAGTGAAATAATCTTGTATTTATACTTGTTTATGCCAAATTCCTCGAAATAACAACACTACAAATTGACATTAGATATAGGAGAATAAAATCTTGCCAATAATTTGAATTTAATATAGGTCTAAGATAAGGGAGACTCATATGCCAAAAGTGGTGTATGAGCCCCATTAGGATAGGCTTTGGGACAAATTTTTCATGAAAGGCTTAGATTCATGTGAAATCTAGATCGGGGCCCTGAAACTTAGGTGGGAACCATATGCCCAAAGTGGCATATGAGTCCCATATCACTAACTCTAGGCCAAAAACACATGAATTATGATTGGATATTGATTTATGTGAGGATTATCCTCATAAAGATGCATTAAATAAAGCTTGCGGATGCAAAATAGGGCCAAATAAGGCATAAAGAATCCCAATTAATTAATGAAAACCTAGATTAGTGCGAAAGTGTTAGGATAAAATTTACAATGCCCTAAATAAGGCACAACTAAGTCCATTTAGTTTACAAGGGCCTAACACCTAATGTGAATGTGTTAAACAGATTGCAACACTAAATAAAGGCTACATTAAGCTTAGTTTAACAAGGAGGATCCAAAGAAGAGGGAAACTATAGAGGGGTACTTTCTCTATTGCCAAATTTAGCCCCCACTTTAGTGAGAGGACAAACTTGATTCCAACTCACACTAAAGTAAACAAAATCATATCAAGAGGGGTCCAAGTGCACCAATGCTAGTAATATAGGACAACAATAATTAAGAGGGGTGATTAAGACCCTAGCATCAAAATCCTATTGTAAACCAACATAGGCACAAGAGAACACACATGAAAAATGATGTATGAAGCAACAACAAGGTACATGCATACACTGTCAAAGACATAAAGAAAAGAAAATAAAACAAAAGATGGGGGATCAAGCATCAACCATTTGCCCCACATGTTATGGATCAGATATAAGTTGTTTTCCTTAGAAAAATGCATTCTCACTCTAAGGAGATGGAACTATAATTTGTCCATTGGGTGAGTATCCAAAGAAGTGAGACACATATAAGTGTGACAAGTGTGTGATCCCACAATATTGGTTTACAATTTTTGGCCAAACTAGACATTGAACTAATTTTTTTTAACTAAATCTTCACAAGTTTGGGCACCTATAGCAGCTAAACTGTGAGGAATTGAAGATGATGCAAACTAGTGATTTGTGACATTTTTTCTATAGATTCCAAATTATATTTTTTTCAATTTCTTTTGAATCAAATTGCACTTTTTTCCATCTCCTTCAAAAACTATTTTTTAATAGTAAACACCATTTTTAAAGAGTGACATCACTAGCTAACACATAGCATTTTTTCCATAAAGGATAAAATTCTTTTTTTTTGAATTTAGATCCATAACTACGATATCTAGTGCATGGAATTTGTTTCATAGAATTTCATTGATTTTTTTTCTTAATTAACTTTCAAAGTCAAACCTTTTACAATATAGACATGATTCACTCGCTAAAGCATAAATTTTTTTGTATGTATCAAAATTCAAATTGTTTTTCTTAGATCAAGGACATCGATATCTAGTGCACTAATATTTTTCAAAAAAAAATTTGATAATCTTCTATTTTTCTACATGTGCATTACAGAGAGATTTATTTTCATTGAAAAACATATGTATAATCAAACTTAAAAATAAAATACATAATTTAAAACCAAAACATAATAAAATTATATTTGATGAATAGCTTGTTCTAAGGACTACTATCATCTAGTTGGGTCTATGAAGTCTCCTCCATTTTCATTGTCAAACCGAGCTTCGAAGGGATTTTTTTTGCAAAAAATTGGTGCAATAGGAGGAGAAGGGAAAAAAAGGGGGGTTTGAATGGACCCAGGTTCGAGCTAACCCCCCTTTTATTGAATTTTTGAATGTCTTCACTATAAAAAAATGCCAAAAAAGTGGGTCCCATCATTTAATAGGGTTCACTCAAACTAGGGTCCATTCGAACCCCTTTTAGGTCCATTCAAAAACCCTAGTTCATACGAACCCCTAGAAAGCAAAAAAAAAATCATAGGAGCATTTTTGTAATTTTCCTTCCTCAATAGAATTGTAAACCAGTATTGTGGGATCACCCCAGTATGTGTTCACACACACAAGTGAGTGGCTATGGGAAATTCATGCCTATGTTTGGCTTCTTGTTCAACTAGATCAAAGCTATACCTCCTGATAAAATTTATAAGACGCCACAAAACAATGAAATTTGAGCTTCATAAGGAAAGAAAAGCTTCATATGCTTGATACTCATGAACAAACAAGATGGCACCATAGGCAAGCAAAATGTGTTATGCAAGGTGGCTATATAATCGAAATTATAATGTAAGGTGCATTCAAAAGAGTTTTTCTTAGTTCATGTAAGGTCTTAACTTAGGGAAAATTGTGCCTAATGTCTCCAAGAGATGAACAATTGAAGAATAAAAGATTCACAACTTAGGGGATGCAGTGTGTCACATCAAGCCACTAAGACAAATATAATATGCTAAGAGAGGTCACGCTCTTGAAGGATATCACACCCACTGCCACCCCAAAGCAAAGGATGCATCACATCAAATAAGAAGACTACACAATGAAACACGAGTTGTAAAATGCAAAAGAATAATACCAATGTATACCCCCACTTTAAAGAAATTGCTAAACACCATACCGTGAGAAATTACTTTAAAGTAGCAAATGATAAATGATAACAATAAAGAGGACATGATGAGAGATTATTTGGAAAGCCCTATGCCAATTCATACGTTTCCAAATAGAGTTACGTCATGCAAGAGGGAAGATAGGGATTACCCACAAAATTAAATCCAAAAACACATAAGGGATCCATGGATTCAAGGTCAATGTGTCTAAATGTTATAATGTTTTCTTAGAGCTTAGAATTATCATCATTCCCCAAATACTCATGGATTATGAAGAATGACACAAAGAGAGCGAAAATAAAGAAAAACCTTTCAGGTCAACATGGAAGATACTTGAGTGTCTTGATGCCTTGCATCATCCCCAAAAGGAAAAACACAAGAAAAGTGAAAAGATAAAGGAAAAGCTTTTGGGTCAACATGGAAGAGACATGAATGTCTCAACACTTTGCATCATTCCCAAAAGGAAAACACAAGACAAAGAAAAGAAAAAGGAAAAGCTTTACGACATAGAGAAGAATGTTGGTACAAATAGAAGAATGACACAAAGAGAGAGAGAGAGAGACATAAAATAGAACATCATGGGGGATCACATTACACACATGCAATCACATATAAGAACATGAAAAAGAAAATAATGCAAAAAACTAGTAAGGCACATGCAAGTCAACCTATTAGCAAGTTGTTTGCATTCCAATCATGTTTATCTTATATAGAAGGTAGAAAACTAGCCAAAGGGACAATGACAAATGCACTACTAAGACAGGCTATGATCTAATTCTTTCCCCCACTAAGTTCAAGTCAAGAATGAACCGACATATGTGAAGAGAAAGAGCTCCTTGCATCCTGAAATGAGTTGCAATGAATGTTGAGCATGTAATAGTGAAAATGGTATTGAATCCTACAACCATTACATGGGAAGTAGTGAAAGGGTTCCTGCTTTAAGGGACAATTTCTATGATATCAAACTTTTTAAACATGCTTTTTAAAGCATGACACTCATTAGTTTTATGTCCAAAGACTCTATGATATCTACAATGAGATGATTTATTTTTCCTAGGATTTGGAAATCAAATTTATTTCATGGGTGGTAATGTAATAAGTCCTTGACTTAGAAGTATGTGTAAAGTTCTTTTAGTTTCAGATGGTGAACAAGGGAATTGTAGTTTCTTTAGTTTGTAAGGCCTTCTTTTCTTGCTAGATTCACCAATATCTCTAGTTGGGATTATGGTAGGACCTGAAATCTCCTTATCATCTTCATCATTGTTTTGAGGCATTTGTTTCTCTTTAGGAAGGACACCTATGTTGGGAGGTGGATCTTGATATCCTAACCCTTTAGTATCTTCAATTGGAATTTTTTGTAAGAGTTGATAAATTTCATGTCCACTTGTATCACATCCTTGTTTACTCAAGATCGTGATTCCTTTTCCATATGTCTCTTCTAAATTGATGAGAGTGTTGGTTACTTTTTCACATAGAATGGTTGAATGTCTGCTTGATTAGAGGAACTAGGTTCACATATTATAGGGAACTTAGGCTCAGTTTATGTCTCAGTTAAATCAGGATGTAAATAACCAAATAGCTCAAGTGGTGGGATGATAGATGGTGTTGATTGTTTCATAGAAGGATAAAATGATGTATTCATCTCAAGGTTGTTAAGGAAATTATTTATGAATTTTTTCATGATATGACCATCTTCTCCAATGATATCAACATCATGAGGAGGACATGCATTAGGAGTCTGAGCACAAGTATGTTCAATTTCATTAGGGACATTTCCAAAAGCACAAATTGACACATCCATTAAGGACTTTAAGGGCATCCAAAGCTTACCAATGCACATATTCATGATGAAATACAATATAATAAATTAAGAAAATGAATGAAATGGACTAAATGAAGCTAGATCCAATGAAATGAGGGAAAATGAAACTCTACAAACTAAGACAAATAACTAATAGCATCAAACATAAACACAGAAACAAAGAATTTAATACTAGAAAATGGAGTCTAAAATATGAAATGGGACTAAATCATCCAAAGGGGCATATGAGCCGCAATCAAGGTTTTTCAAGGGTCTGAATGTTGAATAATAGTCACCACAAAATACCCAAAAATTAGGAAAAATCACCTGTACAAGGACTAAATCACCTAGAGGGGGTGATCCCACAATATTGGTTTACAATTTTTGGCCAAACTATACATTGAACTAATTATTTTTAACTAAATATTCACTTTCGGGAACCTATAGCGGCTAAAACATGAGGAATTTGAAGACGATGAAAAACAATGATTTTTGACATTTTATCTATAGATTCTAGATATTGTCTACGACATCTAGTGCATCGAATTAGTCTCATAGCATTTCATTGAATTTTTTTTCTTAATTAAGTTTCAACGTAAAACTAGTTACAATTTAGACATGATTTATTGGCTAAAGCATACATTTTTTTTTATGTATCAAAATTAAATTTTCTTTTTTTTTTTGGATCGAGGACATCAATATCAGAGCTCAAACTTTTTTTTTTTGATAATCTGCTATTTTTGCACATGTGTAAAATAGGGAGCTTGATTTTCGGTGAAAAACCTACATTCACAAGAAATAAAAAAATTATAATAATAAAATTAAATATAATTAAATTGGGAAGCTTATAATAAGGAATATATACTTACATAATATAAATTTTAAATGATTTCATTTGATCCCCCAAAAGGTATGTCAAAACTAGTTTTTTATCAGCATTTTGATAGGTGTAAATGAGACTCTGTTATAGATATGGTTTAAAACTAGCAAGGTTCTATCCAAGGGGGTTTGATCTAAGGTGGTTTGATCAAACCCTCTTCAATTGGAATCCTTTAAATGGAAATTTTTAAGTCATAAATCATTATATTTTCTAAAAATATGTGATTTCAGCAAAAATTAGAATGTCCCAAAAAGTGTAAACCACTATTGTGGGATCAAGGGGCATATGAGTCCTGGTTTAGGGTTTTTTCATCTTTTTCAACAAGTTATTTGTAAATCTTATGTTTTTTGGTTTTTATGATGTCTAAACTAAGTGAAAATGTATATTTTAAGTCAAAATGATGCAAAATTTAAAAATGCAACCTATATGTACTTTCACTAATGCACTATTTAGAAACCCTAGATGTCAATTAACTAATGCAAAACCTAATGCAATGTTAATGGAAGCTAGATCTAGAATTATTATGCACTCCAAATCAAAATTAAGATGTTCTAAATACAAGTTCACCAAAATAAAATAACAAAAATAGGGTGCCCAACCTTTTAGGTGATTGATCACAAGGATAGGGTTCCTATTTCACCTTGTTTCACTCAAGGGAAACCTAGAGATCTCAATCCAAGGATAGAATGAGAGAAAGAGATCTACAATAGGGTGTCCTAGGGTATTATTAATGCCTAAAGAGAGTTTCACCACCAAGCTAGGGCTTGGAAAGACTAGTAACATACAAGACCTAATCTCAAAACCTAATTATACGTAAAGCTACACTAAATGAGCTAGAAGTGAATGCAAAACAAAATAGAAGACTAGAGAAGTGAAGAGGGGCACTTGGAAACTTGTAGTAGCTTGAACAAAGTTATGAAATTCTGAAAAGGCTAAATTCAATGCACACTACCCAACTCATATGCAAGGTTGGGTGATTTAGTTCTAGATTAGGGTTTTTGGGTAGGAACATAAATCTAGTAGAGACGAGTCTAGAACACTTGAACTATAGAAAAACCACCAAACTAGGACTTATATTCCAGAAGTAGTGTCTCAGTCTTGCTTGTATTTTTTGAAAGATCAAGGTTTGAATCTTCTATTCAATGTCTTCTCAGTCTTCTCAACCTAACTTCTGGATCTGAAAATTAAATTTATGCTCTATAGATGCCTTTTAATGATCTCCTAAACAAGGTGACAACTTGGATAACTTCACAAATTTTACAACCTCTTTTCAATCTTGCTTTTGGGTATGTGCAGGATCATGATGGGCCAAAAAGTGGTGATATGATGGGTTTTTGTAGGGTATGTGGCTGACGACTTTTTTTTACCCAAAATTGATGAAACAAAAAGGATTTTTAAAGGAGATTCTCAGCTTTCCACCAATATAAATTATGTTTTACTTTGAATTTATTAAATAATTATTATTTATTTTCTATTTGAATTACAACTAAAGTCCTGATTGATAGGCTGATTGAAAAACATCTATAGCTTTCAAACAATATCACATTTTTTGAATCCAAAACATGTGTCACATTATATGCTTTGCATACTATAGGATTAACAAAAAAAAAATGAGTTTCATTAATTTTTGACCAAGTTAAGGTGGTTAGACATATGAGTTTTTTTATTTTTTAAAAGTTGTAATAAAAAAATCATAATTAATTATTTACTTTGAAAAAAATTACAAAAAGATATGCATCACATCGGGACATGAGTCCTCTACTTATAGGGTGAAGCCACAATAGTGGTTTACAATTGAAGTGAGGAAGGAAAACTCACAAAAAATAAATGCATGGAAAAAAACTTGATTTTAGGGGTTCATACAAACCTATTGGTTCAACCAAACCCATTGAAGGTTCACTAGAATCTGGGTTCGGGAAAACCCTGTTAATGCTTTCCCGCCAAAAAAGCTAACAAAACCCCTTATAAAAGGGGGATTTGAATGAACCCTAGTTCGAGTGAACCCCTGTGGGCTCACTCAAACCCCTAGGGGTTCATTCAAACCCCGCTTATTCCTCATCCCCCCTAAGACACAAAAAAAACCCTAAATTTTGGCACTTCGGAGCTCGAGTTGAGGATGAAAATGGATGAATCTTCATAAACCCAACTGGCATCAGGTAGTCCTCGGAATGAGCTATCCAATGAATATAATTTTAATATGTTTTGGTTTTATTATGTATTTTTTTTTTAGTTTTATTAAACATAGGTTTTTTATCGAAAATGAAGGTCTATGTTCTGCACATGTGGAAAAATAGCAGATTATCAAAAAAAAAATTGAAAAATATGAGTGCACTAGAGATTGAAGTCCTTGGTCCAACAAAAAAATAAAAAATCAATTTTGATATATACAAAAAAAGTTATGCGTTATACAGTCATGCTATGTTTGAATTGTAATTGGTTTGACTTCGAAACTTCATTAAAGAAAAAATATTCAATAAAAAACTACTAACCAAGTGGAAGCACTAGATATCAGAGTTACGAATCTAAATTCAAAAGAATTAGAATTTTATCCTTCATGGAAAAAAAGTTATGCATTGTACGGTGTGTCACTTTTTAAAAATATTATTTTTTGAAAAAAAATAGTTTTTGTGGGAGATGGAAAAAGAAGTACAATCTGATTCCAAAATTTTTTAAAAATATTTTTAAAATCTATAAAGAAAATTTGACGAGACTCTAGTTTGCATCATCTTCAAATTCTTCACGGTTTAGCCACTATAGGTGCCCGAATATGAAGATTTAGTTAAAAATAATAATGTTAGTGTCCAGTTTGGCCAAAAATTGTAAACCACTATGGTGGGATCACCCTATATCTAAAATCTTATAAAAAAATATTATCATTTTATTGTGTTTAGGGTGGTCAGACAAACACCTACTTATTTTTTTCCTGAAATTTAAGTACTATTGCATTGAAATTTCAAATTTTCACCAAATACATTTTTTTTTTAAATAAACCTAGTAGTTTAGAAACTACATTCAATTTTCTACAAATTATATTCTTACATATTTTTGAAATAATATAGATAACTTATTCAAATTTTTACGTCAAGTTTCCTAACTCTGATTTTTCTGAATTTGTTGCCACTTAAGGACCTGTTTTTTCCATGATGATCCTGCACATACCCTTTTCAATGTGCCTTCAACCTAGATCTACAAAACACACACTAGAGAGAGGGAAAAATGGATTTTTTTTTAGTAGAAAGCGGTTTTCCTTGGTCAAACCTCATTTTAATAATCAAACCTTTGTATGAAATCAAATGTAAAGGAGGAATGATGAATGAAAAAAATTGTAATGTTACAACTCACCAAACCTTAGGAATAAAGTGCTGCAAACATGTATAAAATGGCTCCAATGGATATACATCTTGACTCATGATTGAATGATATGGATCATGACTTGAATAGTTGCTTGAATTATGAAACCCTACATCATAAATGTTAGCTTAAAAATAAACATGATGCATGATGCTTGAATAATGCTCCAAAACACTTGATAATCAACTCTTAAATGCTCTTGTAAACTCTTCAATGCTCTTGAGTTCTCTCATAAACTCCAATTTTCAATAATGTGCATAAATACTCAAGTTTCTAGGTCAAACTTGCTAGGAAAAAAATGAGTGAAATAACCTTGTATTTATACTTGTTTGTGCCAAATTCCTCAAAATTACAACACTACAAGCTGAGATTAGATCTAGGAGAATAGGTAAGACCCATATGCCCGAGGTGGTGTATGAGTCCCAGATCACTAAATCTAGGCCAAAAACATATTATTTATAATTGGATATTGATTTATGTGAGGATTATCCTTAGAAAGATGCATTAAATAATCCTGGTGGATGAAAAATAGGACCAAATAAGGCATAAAGAAGCCTAATTAATTAATGAAACCCTAGATTAGTGTTAAAGTGTTAGGATACACTTTACAACACCCTAAATAAGGTACAACTAAGTCCATTTGGTTTAGAAGGTCCCAAGACCTAATGTGAATGTGTTAAGTTCACATTACAACACTAAATCAAGGCTGAAATTAAGCTTAGTTTAAGAGTGAGGGTCCAAACAAGAGGGAAAATGTAGAGGATTACGTTTTTCTATTGCCACATTTGTATTATCAAACTAGTGTAGTATTCATTCAAGCATACATGATAGAGAATTTGGGTGTTCATAATTTATCCTAGAAATACACGTAGTTTAGAAAGATGTAAAAATCTAGAATTATTACCAACCCAATAACACCCTAAAAATCATACTAAAATAAACCTTGATATTTATTTGATTTTGGAAAGGTGTAATTTTCCTTAAAATGGTGATAGTGAAACTAAATGTGATTTAGAATATTTTTAGGGTTATCAACAATATTAAAGGGGTGATAACCATGCTCTTTGGAATAGGATAAAATAACATTTAAATTTTTATATACTACCAAAATATGTTTACAAATACATTACTAGAACAAAAAATTAGCATGTTACCTTCTCAATCTAGGACTACTCTTGAAAAACATAAATCTAGTTATGATTAGTATGAAGAGCTTAAGAAAACTATTTCACTACTTCATTTATTCTAGAAAATAGACCAAAAAGTACTATTAATAAAATTTTCCTTTAAAGACAATGGGGAAACTAGTAGGCTTTTCAATATTTATATAGCTTTCTATCTGGAAAAAAATAGAAGTTGGCCCTTTTATATTAATAATCTCCCTAGCTATCTGAAACTCTTACTGTAACAAGGGATTTATAATCGATCATGTTCATAAGTATCAACTCAAGAATAACAAAGGTTAAAAAAAACAAAATAAATTATTTCTTTTCACACAATAATCAAAGTGGTAAGAGTCAATTTTATCATACAAGGAAGGAAATATATGATTCCCATTTGACATGCATGCTTGATAAAAATGAATTAGAGATTTTAACTAGTGATTATTACTTAAATTCAAGAATAAATATGAAGTATTCAAAATATAGAGATAAAATAAAACTCCTTAAAGTGAATATTGTATTAGTGGTTAACAAATATGTTACTTTGAAGATAAATATGAAGAAAAATGATGCAAATATAGAAAAGGATAAAAAAATATTAAAGAATATTGAACTAATGACTAAGGAATTAGAGATTAGACTATAAAGCTTGGATTAAATAGTATTCCAATAGGTACCATAGGGACACATAGATGTAGAGATAGAAGAGAGAAGATAATGTTCAAGTAGGCTAACAGAGGATAAGAATAAGATCAAATGATAGAAGCAATAAGTTTCTATTATTACATCCAAACATGAAAGAAAAAATAATTTGGAGGTATATGATATGGTAAAGCAAGCGGTAGAAGAGAAATTAAAATGGCATAGTAAAAACCCTATTGATGCATGTAGATTCTCCCTCAAACACAACCTTACACATAAAACAAAATTCTGAAACAATATGTAGCTTTTATTAAATATTCATGAAATCATCTACAAACATGTAATGAAATGCACTAAAATTATTTTGCCACAAGATCACTATTATAGAAAAACTGGCTACAAATATATACAAAAAATTAAACGTGGAAGTCAACAAATGGCAACAATGGCTACTAAAATCTCAACCCTTGCTCTATGTTGAAAAAGTGGGAGATTAATCTATCTTCTTGTCTAGAATAAATATCCTCCCACTCATGACCACTCTATATGATTTTTCCACTTGCCAATGAACTGTGACTTCAAATTTGGCACCAAAAAAACCTAGTTGTCCCTTTTCCCAACTTAAGGAATTTTGTAAATTTTAGTCCAAGTTTTGGGAGCCATGACATTTCACTCGAGTGTCAAATTGACAAACTATTTAGGTTATTAGAAATCTCTCAAAAAACTAAAGGGATTTGAAATACCTATTGAGGTATATTTGGTCTTTTGGCCAATTTTTACGCCCATACAAAACCTCTAGGAGCCTTAAAATTGGCTTTGAATATTTTTAAAGGGATTTTAAAGGAAAAAATATTAATATCTCACAAATAACAAATGCTATTGAAGTGATTTATTCACAATTGGATTAATTTCTCCATTTTGGATCTATGTGCAACATTCCAAGTCCATACATGCATAAACATTAACTTACTAAAAATAGTAACCCTACTATTTTAGCCCTTAATGAAAATTTATACACAAAACCTGGCAAAAATCAAAATAAAAAATCTTAATTTGGGATTCAAGATTACTCTTACACCATTGATGCTCCTACATCACATACAAACATAAATACGAGAGAGCAAGTATATACTATAATGGATGGGCTTAAAAAAATGTAGTTGTATGGGACAACACTCTAGATGGACTAAGAGAATTAGATTAATTTGTATAAACAAGTTAATATTCAGAGGTATTGTACAATGGTAGCAAGGGATGGAGTGTAACTAAGTGAGTGCACTAACAAAATATCTTATCTTTTACCTTAAACTTGATACATATTTAGATATCAAAATATTAATATTTAATAACAAATGTTAAATTTCTAAAATAAGCATCACATAAAATTTATGTCTACATCTATAAAAATTAAATTAAATAGTTCCAAAGAAAAATAAAATAGCTTGATATTGATATCTCTCAACATTTTTGTGTGTGTTTATTCAACATATTTAGGATGATTTCCTTGTAATTTATTGGTATATTTAAAACTAGATGAATTTTTGATCATTTATTAGATGATGACCAGTGCAAATATTTCTATGTAAACGTTGTATAGCTTGCCACAAGAAGAAAAAATATTTTTGGGAATAACAAACAAGAATGATACAACTCAGGAGATTAATGAAATTTTTCATAAAAAAATAAAGTTATTCAAAAGCATAAAATTCATCTAGCATTGTTAGGAAAAACAACTAGAAACATGATGGCACATGTATTGATAAATTAGTTAAACATGGTTTATCGGGTCATCTCTAGATGATAATTAAAGATTATTATAAATGATGAATTATTAAAACTGATGCAATAATAGAAAAAATGATAAATATTTAATGGTCAAAATCTAGCACCTACTATTTAACAATTACAAGGAGTCTTACATCCCTTGGAAAAATTAGAGGCACAAATCTAGAGTACAATTTCAAAGGTATAAATATTTTGTTACAATGATTCAATTGAATTATAATTATATTTAAGAATCTTTTAGGAGATTGAGGTACCTAGTGATGGTGAATTAAAGACACTCTAAATGGCCCTAAAATAATTATAAGGGATATCATCTATAATTTTTTTATTTCAAAAGGTTAAAATTTAGGTAGAGGGGCCCTATGTCGAAGCATCCAATATTTCCTAGGTTTCTTACTCTTCCATATGTGATACGACCCTTATGAGCAGCTATAATTATAATGATTTTTCATTGCATTGGCTATTTTACCTTGTGTTCAGACAAATTTGAGATTTTTGAAAATATTTTGATGCCTTTGAAGGCTTGGAAGAATATAGATTTCTTATATCTTAGATCTAATAGCATTTAAGATTTTATGGGCTACCTATCTTTACAATAGCCAAGGAGTTAATGAGAAAAATTATATGAGCCAAATTTACATGATCTAATAGCACACTTTGTTTTGATTCATTCTTGGAGATAAATATTTATTTGAAGTACCAAAATTAAGACAATTAATTCAAGGTGGATCTCAAAAGTAAGTTTTAGTATAGTATAGTCATAAGGTCCATGCCATATCATCATCCATTTTAATAACTACCATCAAATCTCATTCCATTGATCAAAAAGGTTCCTATGAAGTGTTATTCTAAAGTTTTAGTAAATTTTATCAAGAGTCATATATTTCCATATTATATATTCTAAAGACTTGGAGAGATTAAACAAAAAACTAATAATAGATGTCATCAAATCATAACAAGAATCATTGATCTTTCATTCCTAAAAATCAAACATCCCAAATAGATCAAGTGGTTTTTGTTAGTAGTTTTCGGTAAATGGATGAAAATGGGGAATGAAAAGGAGTCAAAATTAGTGAACTTGTTCTTGAATCAAATAAGCCATAAATTTGAGAAAAAGGATTCAAATGGCTATCTATATTATAACTCAAATCTTCTACTCTTATTTTGGCATGTTTTCCTACTACAAAACTATAAGAAATGCACTAGGAAAATTCTGATGGTTGACTCAACTACTACAACTTTCTCCCTTGCTACATTTTATCAAATATTGTTGGATATTTATATCTCCAAGAATCTCCTAGTAAATAATATTCTATACTTTGATGACTAGTATTTGATCCACCATCTTCTTTATTAAGGTCTTCCTTTTTTCTATCATTGATAGTTTGATATTGGTCACCTATATGTATATTATCCTTGTTCCTATCACAAGGTTGTTAGTACTTATTTCAAGTGGTGGGATTATCTTCCATGTCACCTAACCAGTGAAGTCTCTCTTCTTCATGATATGGATATACTATTTTCTCATTCTAATATAATTTCTTAGGATGGACTATATTGTTCATTTCAAGTTTAATGTGCATGCCACCAATAGACATGGTCAAACAAATTCAATCTTACATGTTTTGAAGACCTCATTGGTGATCTTGTTTGATGCTTCCATCAAAAAATTTAAAGAGCTCTCTCTCCATCGTACATGGATCCTCCAATTAATATTTTGTTTGTGGAATCTCCTCTTTCAACCTCATGCCTTATGAGAGAAAAATAATGTTTCATGGAAAATATTGCACAAAAGGATAGAAGGTCCTTTGAAAGTTATTTTACCAAAAAAATATTTCTTCACCTTATGAAATGAGAATGAAGTGATATATATAGGTTTTGGAACCTATCTAATATTGTTTTCTCTTTCCCTCTTTGATTATTATGCTTGCTAATGTACTATAATATTGATGCTACATATTTCTTGTTATTATTTCTTATAGTTATATGTGTACTAATGTAATGTTCACTATATGTTTCTCATTACATGTTGTTTGGGCTTGAATTCAATTTCCTTTTTCTAGAATTGTAATAAAGGGTTAGGGGCATTTTTAAAACCCTAATTTTACCCTTACCAAACAAAACAATTTAAAATTATTACACTGAAAATTTTCATATGTGATAAACATAATAATTTTAATAATCTAAATCTATTTTCTAAAAAACAAAATCTTAAAGGGGTGAATTATTGAGTGCACACAATTTTTTAAATATTTTTATCATTAGAATATAACACAGTATCCGATGTGCACCTCTATTTTTTTTATATTCTTAATTCTTTTAAAACCTTTTTATAGAATATTAGTTAAAATTTTATGGTACAAGTTATATAGTATTTAAATTTTTGCTTGTGGTTTCTTGATATTTAATCATAAAATATGTAAAGCTAATCATGATAAAATTTGAAAATGTCATTTTATGTTGAAACTAGGTATTTGTTAGTAAAAATTAGAGCCTAATTTCAAAAATATCAGAAGGATTTATTTAAAAACTAGATTTGTAGTAGTTATAATGTGTATGTAGTATAAATAACATTGTTTGTTTTTTATTTGTCCTAAACATTCATTTTTTACTTAATCATTATCTTTATTTTTTATTTTTTATGTGTCAAATAGAATAAGGTGAGATGTCCCCCATTGTACTCAAGTCTTTGAAATTCTTGAAGAATCAATAGAATCACCCAAGCGTTCAATGAGAGATCAATATGGAACCATACTTTTCCTTTGCATAAGTATGCACCAAATGTACTAGGATTTTAGATCTTTAAAAATGGGATAGTTGAGTCTCAATTTCCCAAGTCCCTAAAATTTCTTAATCATCAAAGGAATTTCCTAGCTCTATGATGAAACAGAATTGTAGAACACTATTTGTCCTCTATGTAAGGTAAAAATGAATTCTCTTATTAACTTATAGAATATATTTTTTGTTGGCATTTATGTTGAATTTATGATATTTAAAATTATCAGTCAAAGGTGGAGGGCCTAACTCAATTGGCTAAAGCATCCTATTGTAGGAAAGAAGTCACAAGGTCTAGTCTCCCCTCTGTTCGTGTGGTACTCATGTGTGTGTCGCACTAGCATCACCAGTCATGTGAAGAAAAATTTTACCAAGCGCACCATAGTTTATAGGGGGGCTACCTAATTCTTGTAGTCTAAAAAAAAAACCTTACTCTATTATATATAATAGTGCTTCACAAAGAATCCATATAAAAAGTCTTACAAGTTGTGGGACCTTAAAAAGTAAAATAGTTGACATGGTTCGAAGGACAATTATTAATTTGTTTTAACCTACCTAGCATCACATGGATGAAAGGTAAATAGGTACCAAAAGTAAGAAAGTACTCCAAAAAAAAGTTTCTTAATGCTAATCTCTCACAGAACACTAACATAGTGACTAATAGTTAGTAATAACTAATTTTAAGATTTATTGCCAAAAAGTAAAAGAAAATGTATTATCTATAATAATTTTTCAAAGAATGCTAATAAGAATCAGAACTTCATATATTTTAAATATTTCATTGTCTAAACAACTATGTTAAAATGTTTAAATATCTAAACATAAATAGAAGTTATTTTGTGGTTTAAAAGAAAAAAGAAAAATAATTAATTACGCATAAAATGTTAATATAAATTAAGTTTACTAAACCAAATCTTGTTCAATAATGAGCCCAAGCCTCTAATTTATAGAAAAGTAGCTATCTTACAAAGTAAAACAAAATTCCTTTGAAATCAATTAAGGCATTAATCCCTATGATGGTGCATGAATTCCCCTACAAATGTTAAATGTGGTAAATTAGAGAAGCTAAAACAAATTCCCATTGGATTTGCTTCTTCAATTATGATATCTAATTGTGCTAGAGTAGAAGAGATTTTTGTGCCCTCAAACTGTATATCCAATATTCTCGCACACTTTGTATAATTCTCTAAAAACTCTATTTGTGATCTTGTTTGTATTTGAAAAGAGTAAATGCATCAAGAGAAATGATAAAATAATAGTCAATATTTGATTTTTTAAACAAAATGCATAATAAGTTCGTATGAGACAATAACTTCAAAATAATCCAAATCACAATGCATACATATAGATAATATGACATGCTATAGTGTGTATATAGTATGGAGAGTACTATTTTAAACTTGACATCCACACATTTTAATATTTGTGCTAAAAATAAGACTTATCATATGAAAAAATCATAATATACATAGATACAAAATATGTATGTAATGTAACATACTATAATACATATAAATGAAGAATACTAATTTAAACTTTAAATCTGGATATTTTAATATTTCTGAAGAAAACACACCTTACTATATCCAAAAACCATTATATACATAGATATAGCACATATATTAAAATGGCATGTTATTTTATATAGACAACTATTTTAAACTATACACCCACCTGTTGATAAAACTTACTGTATGGGAAAATCATAATGCGCAGCACATAGAATTCAATGCTGTCCTCTTCCACTTTAGAAAAAAAGCACACCAAGAAAATGAACGTTGGTGAGCGCCATGTGATTGTTAGTACTCCCACGTCACTGAAGCAGAATTTCAGTTCGAGTGGGTCATCTGGCAAAGGGCTATATAAGGACCCCAATCCCACCCGGCTAAAGCAACCAAAATCATTCATTGCAAAGCATGGAGAGTCGAATGAGAGCGGCCGCAATTGCCTTGGTAGTTGCTTTGCTGTGGAGCGGGGCATCAGCGGGAAACATAGGCGTTTATTGGGGTCAGAATGGCACCGAAGCTTCTCTTGTCGATACCTGCGCAAGCAGCAACTTCGAAATTGTCATGGTCGCGTATCTAGTCATCTATAAGAACGGGGAGCCGCCGCTGCTCAACCTGGCAAACCACACACTGAAGTCGATGATCGACGGTATTAAATCCTGCCAATCCAGCAGCGTAAAGGTGTTTCTGTCCCTCGATGGAGCTGTCGGAAGCGCAGAGGGTGCGGATAGCCTGGCCAGCTATCTGTGGGACAATTATCTGTCTAACAACAGTGCTCTAGAAGGCGCCTCTTTCGATGGTATTGACTTCGGTGTGTACGAAGAATCGAATGAGCACTGGGACGATCTGGCCAGGGCCGTGTCTGCTCTAGGCAACTCCTCCAAGATGGTCTATCTCAGCGCTGCTCCACAGTGCCCCTATCCTGACTACTGGCTTGATAAGGCCTTGCAGACGGGGCTGTTCCACTACGTGTGGATCCAGTTCTTCAACAACCCAACCTGTGAGTACGCCGACAATAGCACTTCCAAGCTGCTGAGTTCTTGGAAAGAGTGGACCGAATCTGTGCCCACTGCTCAAACACAGAGCTTCTACCTCGGCCTCCCGGCAGCGGAAGATGAAGAAACCAGCGGCGGCTATATTGACCCAGAGATACTCATCTCCGAAGTGCTGCCTCAGATCAAGGCCTCCCCAAAATATGGAGGAGTCACGCTGTGGACCAAGCATGGGGATGAGGAAACCGGTTATAGCTCGATGATCAAACCTTATGTAATAATGAAGCCATCCCTCGTTGACGTGCCTACTTTGGCCTCTTCTTGAGAAGGAAATATGTATGTAGTAACGCCTAAATAACTGTTGAGCTTAGGTAATGCTCAGCCTGCTTTTCTTCACCTCTGTGATGGGTGGAGATTTAAGATACGTGATAATTTTATATAAACTATGTGTAAGAAATTATGTTAAGGGATGGTAAGTTTGGCACTGCATATAATATTTGATTTAGTATTTTTTTTTTTTTTTTTTTTAAATTCTACTAAAAAGAGGATTTGTCAAAAGAACTCTTGGAATCTTTATTATTATATATTTAGTTATATAATGTATATATGTAAGTAATATTAGAGTAACATATTTGTATATATATTTTATATGTAAGCATTATAAACATATTATTCACTAGCAATTGCACCTTGGTGTGCAATGGGTACATCGAAGAGGTGTGGAAGGTCAAATAGAAAAAAAATTGGTCTTTTTTTTCATACATTTTGTAGTATATGAGGTCAACTAGTAGGCCATTTAGCAAATGATGTTTTCTTTGCAACAAAGGTCCGAATAGAGAAGTGGTAATTTCAAATCATCTATGCATCCTCTTACAAGGTTCGAAACAGAACTGAAACAAAGCATCTTAATAAGGAAGATAATCATGCTCCATTACAAATAAATAATCATAGTCATACTTCTAGAGTGATGAACACAAGTTTTTAATTTTGCATTAATGTCCGCTATTTAATTATGCTCTCCTAGATGTGCATGCCCTTCCAAGGGTTTTTTAACAAATCCATTTTGTGCATTTCTAGCAATCATTTGTGTTACAAACAAAAACAATATGATTTTGTATCAGAATGTAGAGGCAATGATCATAGATTCTTCCAACAATTTGAACACTTGCATAGTAATAGTAATAAATGGCTTAATCTCATAGCCATTAGTGGTTACCTATTTTGTTGCATAGAAAATAGGAAAAATCTAAGCCTATTTTTATCCGAGAAATTGTGATAAGAGGCAAAGTGTTTTTATCATTAGGACTGCCAACTTCAAAATAACTAAAAGAAATTGTATAATAATTATATTTTCAAATTGAAGAACATTTTGAGATAGAATCGCTAAAAGAGGAAAGCTTATTCAAAGTAACAAGATATTTTTTAGCAAAAACAAATCAAAATCAACATATTCAAGAATATGTATGTGAATAGAAGACATGAATAGACAACATAT
Organism: Sequoia sempervirens; assembly: GCA_007258455.2. Lineage (NCBI taxonomy): Eukaryota > Viridiplantae > Streptophyta > Pinopsida > Cupressales > Cupressaceae > Sequoia > Sequoia sempervirens. The sequence continues at coordinate 6,967 of VDFB02265496.1, read as the reverse complement.
CACAATAACGATGTATACATAGAAAAAATATTTTAGATAATAGAGTTTATAACTTTAGATAACATGAATTTATCCAATAGGCTAAAAAGGGCATTCAAATTATACAAAGTAAATACAAATTGAGACAACATTTCTTTTGTAGCACTTTAAATAATCGTAACACTGACTAGACCGTGATTGTATCAATCCTAGTAGATATGAAAAGAAACAATTATTTACGATGGTCTGTACAATACAAAAGACGTCAGCCACAATACCACATGGACAAGGTTCAGAGTAAACAATTGAATCTGATAGAGTATATGTTTCATATCACATTCCTGAAAGAAATAGGACTCATTAACTTGCGACTCTTTATTCTCAATCATTCTTTTTGTGGTATAGAAAAATGTCCCCTTGTCATTTTCATGGCCTTTTAAGTCCTGTTTCATGGTGTTTGATCTATTTTGCTCTAATTTTATGTTGTAAAATGGCTTGAACATGCATATTTAGATACTAAAATTCAAATAATGATGTCTTGTGAAGGTGTTGTGAAGTGTTGTAAGACATTTCTACACTCTTCTAGACTCTATTAATTGCAATTTACCTAAAAATCACCTTTTCATCACTAAAGAAGTCCTATTTTGAAGTGTTGTAAAGTCTTGTAACAAGATTTCATGCTTTTCTAGGCATAACTTCACTATTTATCCATTTCTTATGCTTTATTTGGTCCTTTTATGCCCTTATATGGCTTAATTAAGTGCATTTTTTAATGTAATCGCGATAAAAAATATTAAAAACAACATAATTCCTGACACCCATTTTCAGGTCCTTGGTGGGAACCATTCATGATGGGTAGCAATTGATTGCCCTTAGCTCCAAATTCAAAAAATTTTAAATTTCCTTTTAGTTTTTTATTCAAAAACACTTGATGTCAACTTGTGATGAGGTATGAATGGGTAACTAAGGCACAAGATTGTATAAATAAGTGATTTTTTACATCTCCTACAATCCCATTCATCAAGTTCACTCATCCACCTATTCACTCAAGCATTCAAGCATCTTTCAACATCAATTCAAGCATTATTCAAGCACTTTGAAGCATCCATTGACATTACTTCATACTTGCATCATCAAGGGTTTGGTAAGTTGATAGCATCTACATGTTTTTAGTTTATCATTATCTTTCATTTCATTATTTCATTAAGGGTTTGATTACCAAAAGTTGGGTTTGACCAAGGAAAACCCCTATTTGCTAACCCTCAACCATTTTCCCCCTATTACATGTGTGTTTGCAGACCTTTGTGTACAGATTTAACAAGCATTAAGGTTTTGAAGATTGGTCAACAAGTCAACTAGGTGCTTGCAATTCAAATCATTCACATTTCAAGCTTGGAGAAGGTTTTTTGTTTGTTTCCCGTAGAATTGACTTAGGCAACCTGACAATAAGAGATTTCCAAATCTAGTGTTGTAGAGTTGTCTCCTGATTTTTCAAAATTTTGGGAGAGGACTAATTTTCCACCAGTGGAAAATGAGTCCCACCTTAGGACTAAAAATCTAAATTTTGTCAGATTTTGGACCCTGATAGTTAGAAACTAGTTTCTGACACTTTTTCACCAGTAGCAGGACTAATTCGCCACCCTGGGCGAATCAATCCCACTGTGAAATTTTAGTAATTCCAGACAACATCCAAGACATTCCCGAATCATCAAATCTTGCCCAAGTGCACTCTATTTCATCTCATTTCTTTCTACTTTGCATTATTTCATCATTTAGTTTATTGTTTGCATATCACAACGTATTTTCAAACATAGTTTAAATCTTAGTTTTGCATTCATAATCATTCATTTAAATAACTTAATTGCATTTATTTTACTTCATTTAGATTAGACAACATTACTCATAAAATAATTTGAATGAACCCTTAGCATTTTTGGCCCTACCCCTCTCCTTTTAAGTGAAAAATCCTAGAAGAGTTAGAGAAGTCCTAGAGAGCCAAAAATCAATGGTTCGCTTTTAATTTTTATTTTTAATCCATTCCTACCCAACCCCCTTTGAGTTTATATATTTGAACTTGATTTGAGTAATTACCATAGTAGGCTTGTGTGTAAGTGCTCTAAATCATGGATGTTAGTGAGCTTGCAAGACTATCAGTATTGTTGGTGGTAGTGGTTTCATTTATCATCTTCCTTTTACTGGATGCATGGAAAGCATTCAAGATGAAAGTAGATTGGGTTCCTTCTCATGTTCTTGTGTTGAGTACTTTAATCATCTAGTTGCTTAAAAATGATTAGTTGTGGATGATCCACAGTAAGCGAGTTATGTTGTGTGTGGTGATGTAATACCTAATGCCAGGTATGGTTAGTAGGGGCTCCAAAGAGTTTTGGGGAAAGATGACTACTTTGGAAATTACAATCCTCGTCCAAATGACTTCTAAAAATTTGTACAATGTCAATTCCAACATAGAAAACTCAGTGTGGAAACTTTCTTCACTTTATCGCTAATTAAGAATAGTTCAAATGAGCTTGCTTTCATTGGATCAGCTATCATATTATCCTTCTCTTTCACAATGCTCATCCTTAATGGATGGTCTTCTCTTTATACTATTATCCTACTTCAGTCTAATTTCATTGTTCGCTCTTGTTTCCCATATTACATGGCATAGTCTTCTCTTTATACTGCTATCATTTGCTCCCAATTGCACTATATTTTACCTTGGAGATGCATTTGGACCATCATTTCTTTCCTAATTCCAACTAGCATTCCTAGTTCTCTTGTGGCATCGCAAGTCCCTTCCACCACCTTCACACCCCTTAGTATTCCTTTCACTTCCCCTAACATCACATACACTCACTCACCATTTTCCCTTCCACCTCAACCCACTTACCCTGACCCTATTCTTACACAACTCCTCAACATTGTTTCATCCATGCAACAACTTTCCACCATTAGGGTATGTGCAAGATCATCATAGAAAAAATAGGCCCTTAAGTGGGGATAAAATTTAGAAAAATCAAAGTTAGGGAGCTTGACATAAAAATTTGAATAAGTTATCTATATTATTTCAAAAATATGTAAGAATAGAATCTATGGAAAATTGAATGTAGTTTCTAAACTAATAGGTTTATTTTATTTTATTTTTAACTTTTTGGTGAAAATTTGAAATTTCAATGCAGTAGCACTTAAATTTCAAGGAAAAAATTAGAAGTAGGTGTCTGTCTGACCACCCTAACCACAATAAAATGATAATATTTTTTTACAATATTTTAGATATAAGTAGAGGACTCACGTCCCAATGTGATGCATATTTTCTTGTAATTTTTTTTTGAACTAAATAATTAATTATGAATTTTTTATTACAACTTTTAAAAAATATAAAAAATTGTATGTCTAACCACCTTAACTTGGTCAAAACTTCATGAAATTCATTTTTTTTTAATCCTATAGTATGCGAAGCATAGAATGTGATGCATGTTTCAGGTTCAAAAAATGTGATACCATTTGAAAGCTATAGATGTCTTTCAATCAGCCTATCAATCAAGACTTTGGTCGTAATTCAAATAGAAAATGAATAATAAGTATTTTTAAATTCAAATTAAAGCATAATTTATATTGTTGGAAAGCTAAGAATCTACTTTAAAAACCCTTTTCATTTCATCAATTTTGGGTTAAAAAAATTCGTTAGCCACATACCCTACACATACCCATCATATCATCACTTTTTGGCCCATCATGATCCTGGACATATCCATTAGCCAAGGTCAAACGACTCTACCTACATATCATGTCTATAGCAGCCCCTTATCCTTAGAAATCTTATGTACCCCAATGCCACAAGGGATAGAAATGCCTCGGTTTGAGAAATACCGAGGTAAAGGAGACCCTATCAACCATGTTAATGCTTATACAACTTTATGTAGTGACTTTGTCCTTGATGATAAACTTTTAGCTAAAATTTTTCCAAGGACCTTGAAAGACACTGCCTTAGAGTGGTTTTCCAACTTGCCTAATCATTCCATCCATTCATTCAATGAATTCGTGGATGCTTTCATAAGTCACTTTTAAGTTGACATGACACCTAAAAAGATAATGGTTGACCTCATGAGATGTAGAAAAACATAGACAAAAAAGTAACTGACTTTATCTCATGATACCAATCCTTGTATGCTCAAATTGATGTCAAGATTCCTGATGCACATCTACAAAAGATGTTTATTGAAAAATTTCACACACACCTTCAGGATAAATTAACTATGAAGAAATTATGATCTTTCTTACATTTATGTACAACCTTATGTGACTACCAAAACTCGGTTTCTAGTCAAGACTCAAAGTCCACTTCAAACCAAGCCGAAAATATGAACCACAAAACCAAAATAACACACAAGAATTCTGCAAACCAAATAGATGCTTTTTTATAGTTTAATCTGCCTTCCCAATGCCAACTACAAACACCAACCCCACCTATTCTAAATCAAGTGGTAGTTGTTAAAGAATTGGTGCCTTATACCTATGGGGATCCGAAGAGACAATTTACTCCCTTACCCGATACCCTTCATAAATCAATGAACCAATTAATTCAACAACACATGCTCACTTTACCACCTGCTAGACCACTTAATCCAAATTAGCCATTACCACCCACCTTGAAACCTAATGCTTATTATCATTTTCATCGCCAAAATGGACATGACACTAAACAATGCAAGCATCTAAAACATTTAGTTCAAGACCTCATTGATTCAAGCCATTTTTCCATTGCAGGTGTTAATGATCAAGGCAATAAGTTTGTTGCACCCCCTAACCAGAATTTACAATTTTTTAGCAATCCTATGCCTAAACACACTACTTCATTTGTCAAGGCTACTGAACCTTCAAACACTGATGTAATGATTGTTAATACAAACAATGAACAACATGATATACCTTCACCTATTAATGAAGATAGTCCTATGGATCAACTTGTGGCTACGATAAACATTATCCCTCATAAGGGGAAAACCACTAAATCTCTTGTTATCACTTTTACTGCTAAAGACATACTACAAAAACTTCCTGATGGTCCTCTCTACATAGCTTGTCGAATCTACGATAAGCCCAGTAATGGGATATTAATAGATCCCTCTTGTGGTGATAATGTGATCACATAGGATTTTCTAGTATTACATGAGCTATACAAAGATAATTATAATAAACCAAATGCATGGATTAAAACACATACTGGTTTTTGCATGCCCTACAATTGGATTGATCGTACTCCCCTTACAAATAGGACCTAAAAATTTAGATGTAACATTTTCAATTATTCCACAATCTGACCAATTTCATTTGTGGCTTGGCCACCCTTGGCTTTGCTCAATGAAAGTAGTCCCATCAATTGTTCACAAGTGTTTGAAGTTTCCACATGACAATGAGATATTCACCATACATGATAGTGGCTTTAATCCCTTATCTTCCAAAGGTAATTTTTCATTAGAAGCCTTTTGGCTTGAACTCTTGGAACCCATCACCCCTCGAAAATACTTCTTCTTTATTGCCTACCAAAAGTTCAAAGGCAAAAAAATAGCCGAATTGTCTCTTCGTAACATTCCCCGTCCACTTCCACCTCTCGTATCATAGATGAAACCATGCTTCAACTTGAGTCTGTAATTGAGAAAACCATACAACCTCATGAACAACCACCCTCACATGCTTCCCCACCATCATTTAAAAGACCAAGAGAAAGTGAAACCAATCTCATTGTGCCTACTCGCATTAAAAAAGTGTATAAAGCTAAAGAGAAATTGGTTGACCCATCCTCTTTGGTTTCTTCTGTTCTTCCCTCTTTGGAAGCAAAAAGAACCTATGAGGATTCAATCTAATCTTACACCTCAACAACTCCAAATAGAATTAAACAAAACTGCAATGATAGGGAATGTAGGCGTCATCATCATCTCCTTTCTTGTCAATCTCGCATGGCAAAAAATAAAGAAAATCAACCTCCACATTTGATAGAAGTAATAGATGACCACCCTCCTTCTCCTGACCTACCACAAGATAGTCCAGTCCAACAATAACAACAAAATGAACCAATCCAATAGCCATAGTTTTCTATACATCTGTCCTTAGAAATAACCCTTCATCCTCCCATCATCATTAATCTTGATGATGATGATGATGATGATGCAATGATAGTAAAAGTAGATGAAGAAGTTCATAATGACCTAAATTCTCTATTTTCATCTACAATGAGCTTAAATGATAAATCCTCTCAACCAAGTGAGGAACCTGGTATGACTCCTAGTTTGGAACTTGCAATTATTCCTTTGGACAATCAACTACCCTTGCATTACACTAAACATGATTTGGAGGAAAATGACTTGTTAGATGGTTGACTTGCATTCACCTAGGTAGCCTTTTTTCTTTTATCTTTTTATTTTCCTTTTCATGTGCGTATCATGTTCCCCCATATCGTGTGTTTGATGTTCCTTCTCTTCGCACACTTCTTCTATTTGTACCTCTATTCTTCTATTTGTCGTGCATTTTCTTTTTCACTTTTGTTTTGTGTTCTCCTTTTGGTGATGACATAAAGCGTTGAGACGCCCTATGTCTCTTCCATGTTGACCCAAACTGTCCCTTTTTCCTTTTTACTTAATCTTTTCTTGTGTTTTCCTTTTGGGGATGACACACTTGGCATCGAGACCAAAATGTCTCCTTCATGTTGACCCAAAAAAAAAAATCATTTTCTTTCACCTTTTCATTTTCTTTATTTTCGCTTGTGTTTTCCTTTTGGGGATGATGCAAGGTGTCGAGACTACTATGTCTCTTCCATGTTGACCCAAAACACACTTTCTTTTTCTTTTGTTTTCTCTCTCTTTGTGTCATTCTTCTAGTTCTATGTTCTTTGGGGAATGATGACAGTTTCGAGCTCTTTCATAAACATATCGCAACAACAAACATACTGACCCCAAATCCATAGATCCCTTATGTGTTTGGTGTGTTCTTTTCT
>VDFB02265495.1:0-61396 GCA_007258455.2 Sequoia sempervirens | reverse complement strand
CATCCATTGACATTACTTCATACTTGCATCATCAAGGGTTTGGTAAGTTGATAGCATCTACATGTTTTTAGTTTATCATTATTTTTCACTTCATTATTTCATTAAGGGTTTGATTACCAAAAGTTGGGTTTGACCAAGGAAAACCCCTATTTGCTAACCCTCAACCATTTTCCCCCTATTACATGTGTGTTTGCAAACCTTTGTGTACAGATTTAACAAGCATTGAGGTTTTGAAGATTGGTCAACAAGTCAACTAGGTGCTGCAATTCAAATCATTCACATTTCAAGCTTGGAGAAGGTTTTTTGTTTGTTTCCCGTAGAATTGACTTAGGCAACCTGACAATAAGAGATTTCCAAATCTAGTGTTGTAGAGTTGTCTCCTGATTTTTCAAAATTTTGGGAGAGGACTAATTTTCCACCAGTGGAAAATGAGTCCCACCTTAGGACTAAAAATCTAAATTTTGTCAGATTTTGGATCCTGATAGTTAGAAACTAGTTTCTGACACTTTTTCACCAGGAGCAGGACTAATTCGCCACCCTAGGTGAATCAGTCCCACTGTGAAATTTTAGTAATTCCAGACAACATCCAAGACATTCCTGAATCATCAAATCTTGCCCAAGTGCACTCTATTTCATCTCATTTCTTTCTATTTTTCATTATTTCATCATTTAGTTTATTGTTTGCATATCACAACGTATTTTCAAACATAGTTTAAATCTTAGTTTTGCATTCATAATCATTCATTTAAATAACTTAATTGCATTTATTTTACTTCATTTAGATTAGAAAACATTACACATAATATAATTTGAATGAACCCTTAGCATTTTTGGCCCTACCCCTCTCCTTTTAAGTGAAAAATCCTAGAAGAGTTAGAGAAGTCCTAGAGAGCCAAAAATCAATGGTTCGCTTTTAATTTTTATTTTTAATCCATTCCTGCCCAACCCCCTTTGAGTTTATATATTTGAACTTGATTTGAGTAATTACCATAGTAGGCTTGTGTGTAAGTGCTCTAAATCATGGATGTTAGTGAGCTTGCAAGACTATCAGTATTGTTGGTGGTAGTGGTTTCATTTATCATCTTCCTTTTACTGGATGCATGGAAAGCATTCAAGATGAAAGTAGATTGGGTTCCTTCTCATGTTCTTGTGTTGAGTACTTTAATCATCTAGTTGCTTAAAAATGATTAGTTGTGGATGATCCACAGTAAGCGAGTTATGTTGTGTGTGGTGATGTAATACCTAATGCCAGGTATGGTTAGTAGGGGCTCCAAAGAGTTTTGGGGAAAGATGACTACTTTGGAAATTACAATCCTCGTCCAAATGACTTCTAAAAATTTGTACAATGTCAATTCCAACATAGAAAACTCAGTGTGGAAACTTTCTTCACTTTATCGCTAATTAAGAATAGTTCAAATGAGCTTGCTTTCATTGGATCAGCTATCATATTATCCTTCTCTTTCACAATGCTCATCCTTAATGGATGGTCTTCTCTTTATACTATTATCCTACTTCAGTCTAATTTCATTGTTCGCTCTTGTTTCCCATATTACATGGCATAGTCTTCTCTTTATACTGCTATCATTTGCTCCCAATTGCACTATATTTTACCTTGGAGATGCATTTGGACCATCATTTCTTTCCTAATTCCAACTAGCATTCCTAGTTCTCTTGTGGCATCGCAAGTCCCTTCCACCACCTTCACACCCCTTAGTATTCCTTTCACTTCCCCTAACATCACATACACTCACTCACCATTTTCCCTTCCACCTCAACCCACTTACCCTGACCCTATTCTTACACAACTCCTCAACATTGTTTCATCCATGCAACAACTTTCCACCATTAGGGTATGTGCAAGATCATCATAGAAAAAATAGGCCCTTAAGTGGGGATAAAATTTAGAAAAATCAAAGTTAGGGAGCTTGACATAAAAATTTGAATAAGTTATCTATATTATTTCAAAAATATGTAAGAATAGAATCTATGGAAAATTGAATGTAGTTTCTAAACTAATAGGTTTATTTTATTTTATTTTTAACTTTTTGGTGAAAATTTGAAATTTCAATGCAGTAGCACTTAAATTTCAAGGAAAAAATTAGAAGTAGGTGTCTGTCTGACCACCCTAACCACAATAAAATGATAATATTTTTTTACAATATTTTAGATATAAGTAGAGGACTCACGTCCCAATGTGATGCATATTTTCTTGTAATTTTTTTTTGAACTAAATAATTAATTATGAATTTTTTATTACAACTTTTAAAAAATATAAAAAATTGTATGTCTAACCACCTTAACTTGGTCAAAACTTCATGAAATTCATTTTTTTTTAATCCTATAGTATGCGAAGCATAGAATGTGATGCATGTTTCAGGTTCAAAAAATGTGATACCATTTGAAAGCTATAGATGTCTTTCAATCAGCCTATCAATCAAGACTTTGGTCGTAATTCAAATAGAAAATGAATAATAAGTATTTTTAAATTCAAATTAAAGCATAATTTATATTGTTGGAAAGCTAAGAATCTACTTTAAAAACCCTTTTCATTTCATCAATTTTGGGTTAAAAAAATTCGTTAGCCACATACCCTACACATACCCATCATATCATCACTTTTTGGCCCATCATGATCCTGGACATATCCATTAGCCAAGGTCAAACGACTCTACCTACATATCATGTCTATAGCAGCCCCTTATCCTTAGAAATCTTATGTACCCCAATGCCACAAGGGATAGAAATGCCTCGGTTTGAGAAATACCGAGGTAAAGGAGACCCTATCAACCATGTTAATGCTTATACAACTTTATGTAGTGACTTTGTCCTTGATGATAAACTTTTAGCTAAAATTTTTCCAAGGACCTTGAAAGACACTGCCTTAGAGTGGTTTTCCAACTTGCCTAATCATTCCATCCATTCATTCAATGAATTCGTGGATGCTTTCATAAGTCACTTTTAAGTTGACATGACACCTAAAAAGATAATGGTTGACCTCATGAGATGTAGAAAAACATAGACAAAAAAGTAACTGACTTTATCTCATGATACCAATCCTTGTATGCTCAAATTGATGTCAAGATTCCTGATGCACATCTACAAAAGATGTTTATTGAAAAATTTCACACACACCTTCAGGATAAATTAACTATGAAGAAATTATGATCTTTCTTACATTTATGTACAACCTTATGTGACTACCAAAACTCGGTTTCTAGTCAAGACTCAAAGTCCACTTCAAACCAAGCCGAAAATATGAACCACAAAACCAAAATAACACACAAGAATTCTGCAAACCAAATAGATGCTTTTTTATAGTTTAATCTGCCTTCCCAATGCCAACTACAAACACCAACCCCACCTATTCTAAATCAAGTGGTAGTTGTTAAAGAATTGGTGCCTTATACCTATGGGGATCCGAAGAGACAATTTACTCCCTTACCCGATACCCTTCATAAATCAATGAACCAATTAATTCAACAACACATGCTCACTTTACCACCTGCTAGACCACTTAATCCAAATTAGCCATTACCACCCACCTTGAAACCTAATGCTTATTATCATTTTCATCGCCAAAATGGACATGACACTAAACAATGCAAGCATCTAAAACATTTAGTTCAAGACCTCATTGATTCAAGCCATTTGTCCATTGCAGGTGTTAATGATCAAGGCAATAAGTTCGTTGCACCCCCTAACCAGAATTTACAATTTTTTAGCAATCCTATGCCTAAACACACTACTTCATTTGTCAAGGCTACTGAACCTTCAAACACTGATGTAATGATTGTTAATACAAACAATGAACAACATGATATACCTTCACCTATTAATGAAGATAGTCCTATGGATCAACTTGTGGCTACGATAAACATTATCCCTCGTAAGGGGAAAACCACTAAATCTCTTGATATCACTTTTACTGCTAAAGACATACTACAAAAACTTCATGATGGTCCTCTCTACATAGCTTGTCGAATCTACGATAAGCCCACTAATGGGATATTAATAGATCCCTCTTGTGGCAAGAATATGATCACAGAGGATTTTCTAGTATTACATGAGCTATACAAAGATAATTATAATAAACCAAATGCATGGATTAAAACACATACTAGTTTTTGCATGCCCTACAATTGGATTGATCGTACTCCCCTTACAAATAGGACCTAAAAATTTAGATGTAACATTTTCAATTATTCCACAATCCGACCAATTTCATTTGTGGCTAGGCCACCCTTGGCTTTGCTCAATGAAAGCAGTCCCATCAATTGTTCACAAGTGTTTGAAGTTTCCACATGACAATGAGATATTCACCATACACGATAGTGGCTTTAATCCCTTATCTTCCAAAGGTAATTTTTCATTAGAAGCCTTTTGGCTTGAACTCTTGGAACCCATCACCCCTCGAAAATACTTCTTCTTTATTGCCTACCAAAAGTTCGAAGGCAAAAAAATAGCCGAATTGTCTCTTCGTAACATGTCCCCGTCCACTTCCACCTCTCGTATCATAGATGAAACCATGCTTCAACTTGAGTCTATAATTGAGAAAACCATACAACCTCATGAACAACCACCCTCACATGCTTCCCCACCATCATTTAAAAGACCAAGAGAAAGTGAAACCAATCCCATTGTGCCTACTCGCATTAAAAAAGTGTATAAAGCTAAAGAGAAATTGGTTGACCCATCCTCTTTGGTTTCTTCTGTTCTTCCCTCTTTGGAAGCAAAAAGAACCTATGAGGATTCAATCTAATCTTACACCTCAACAACTCCAAATAGAATTAAACAAAACTACAATGATAGGGAATGTAGGCGTCATCATCATCTCCTTTCTTGTCAATCTCGCATGGCAAAAAATAAAGAAAATCAACCTCCACATTTGATAGAAGTAATAGATGACCACCCTCCTTCTCCTGACCTACCACAAGATAGTCCAGTCCAACAATAACAACAAAATGAACCAATCCAATAGCCATAGTTTTCTATACATCTGTCCTTAGAAATAACCCTTCATCCTCCCATCATCATTAATCTTGATGATGATGATGATGATGATGCAATGATAGTAAAAGTAGATGAAGAAGTTCATAATGACCTAAATTCTCTATTTTCATCTACAATGAGCTTAAATGATAAATCCTCTCAACCAAGTGAGGAACCTGGTATGACTCCTAGTTTGGAACTTGCAATTATTCCTTTGGACAATCAACTACCCTTGCATTACACTAAACATGATTTGGAGGAAAATGACTTGTTAGATGGTTGACTTGCATTCACCTAGGTAGCCTTTTTTCTTTTATCTTTTTATTTTCCTTTTCATGTGCGTATCATGTTCCCCCATATCGTGTGTTTGATGTTCCTTCTCTTCGCACACTTCTTCTATTTGTACCTCTATTCTTCTATTTGTCGTGCATTTTCTTTTTCACTTTTGTTTTGTGTTCTCCTTTTGGTGATGACATAAAGCGTTGAGACGCCCTATGTCTCTTCCATGTTGACCCAAACTGTCCCTTTTTCCTTTTTACTTAATCTTTTCTTGTGTTTTCCTTTTGGGGATGACACACTTGGCATCGAGACCAAAATGTCTCCTTCATGTTGACCCAAAAAAAAAAATCATTTTCTTTCACCTTTTCATTTTCTTTATTTTCGCATGTGTTTTCCTTTTGGGGATGATGCAAGGTGTCAAGACTACTATGTCTCTTCCATGTTGACCCAAAACACACTTTCTTTTTCTTTTGTTTTCTCTCTCTTTGTGTCATTCTTCTAGTTCTATGTTCTTTGGGGAATGATGATAGTTTCGAGCTCTTTCATAAACATATCACAACAACAAACATACTGACCCCAAATCCATAGATCCCTTATGTGTTTGGTGTGTTCTTTTCTAGGGGCAACTCCCCTTTCTTTGTTTTTCATTTTCCTTTACATGTTGCAGCCTAACTTTGAAACATATTACTTGGCATAGGGCTTGCCAAGTTGGCTCTCATGCCTTTATTTCTTTTTGCATTTTGTTTACTTCACTACTTTAAATTAATTGCTCACAAAATGGTGTGTAGCAATTCCTTTAAAGTGAGGGGCATACATTACCATAACTCATGTTCATTCTTGGTTCTTAGTGTAGCCTTGTCATTTATATGATGTGATCATCACTTTGTGGATTGCATTGGGTCCTTCATAAGTGTGATCTATCTCAACATATTACATTCCTCTTGGTTACCTGATGCGACACACTGTATCCCCTAAGTTCTGAATATTCTATTCTTTGATTGGTCCTCTCTTAGAGACATTAGACACAATGTTCCCTAAGTGACTGTCCTTGCATGAACTTAACAAGACTCCTTTGAATATTAATTTTACATTTTTACATTTTTACATTTTTCACCTTTTTCCACCTTGCATAATGCAACTTGCATGATTGTGGTACCTTCTTTTTGTTCATGACATTTTCCTTTATGGCGCCTTGTTAAATTTATTAGGAGGCATAACTTTAATATGGTTGAGTGGGAAGCCCACCTAACGACATGTCTTTTCCCCATAGCCACCTTTGTGTTTGTGAGTGCATACCAACTAGCATATGTATCTTACCTTTTGGGCTTTCTCACCTAGTAGAGAGCTAGAAGTTTTGTGGCCCTAGAGTGAGTACACATTCTCTTTTTCAAACAATCAGCCTAGATCTAATCCACAACTATTAGTGTGAGTTTGAAGCAAGTTAATCCTCTCAATTAAATTAAGTGGCTAAAATGTCATAGAAAATGGCCCCATGTCATTTTCATGCCCTTTTAGGTCTTGTTTCATGGTGTTTTTCTGATCTATTTTTTCTCTTAATTTTTATGTTGTCACATGGCTTCAACATGCATATTATTTAGATACTAAAATTTAAATAATGACGCCTTGTGAAGGTGTTGTGAAGTGTTTTAAGACATTTCTACACTCTTCTAGATTGTACACTGCAATTCACCGAAAATCACCTTTTCATCACTAAAGAAGTCCTATTTGAAGTTAAAGTCTTGTAACAAGGTTTCACACCTCTTTTCTTAGGCATAACTCATTTAACCCTTTCTTATGCTTTATTTGGTCCCTTTCTCACCTTATTTACTAGTTCATTTTTGAATGTAAGTCCGATAAACAATATTAAATACAACATAAAATTCTTAACATCCATTTTTAGGTCCTAGGTGGAAACCCATATCTGCCATGGGTGGTGAATGAGTCTCTCCCCTTTGCCTCCAACAAAACTTTTGTACTTCCTTTTGGTTTTATTCAAAAAAACTTGATAGTCGGGCCTATGGTGAGGTACAAGGTCAGACTAAGGCACAATATTGTATAAATAAGTTATTTTCAATTCCTCATTTTACATCTCCTATAATCCCATTCATCAAGTTCACCTTTATCCACCTATTCACTCAAGCATTTCAAGCATCTTTTGCATAACATCAATTCAAGTATTATTTAGCAATTTTAAGCATCCATTGACATTACTTCATGTAATGCCCCGCCAAGCAAACCCAAAGGATACATGTACATTTAGTATTTATGGCACCAATTTTTTTTTAAGTATTAACATACATCATAATAATCATATTTCACATAACATGATACTAAACGAGAACCACAATAACAAATCCTTCGAGTTTACAAGACTGCATTACTTTTCACAACAACATTTTTACATCACATGAAAGGTTATTATACACCAGTAATAATAAGATAACATGAACATGGTTAACATATTAATCAAGGGTTACAATATTACAATGCCGTTTCCCAACATAAATAGGGAAGATACAATAAATTGGAATATCATATTTGAAATGAAGAAGTACAAAGCTGCAATACTGGATCCAACTATGGTACAACTCGGGAGACTCTGCAAGGTACAATTTCGCACTTCTCGATCGACGACTGGGGACCCAATGGGGTGCATAGCACGTTCCACCCAACCACGTGGACCCGAAGGCCCACCCCCTGTGCTAAGAGATGACAAGAAGGATCCCCAACAATAACCATCATACAGAACAAGGGTACAAGACTTCACAACAAGATTCACAATAACATAAGGTAATCTCAGCACAAAATATAATCAACACAAGATGTGCTCAACATAAGGTTTAACCAATAAAGCATCGAAATACAAACGCCAACATGTGCTTCCAGAGGCCCAAAAATAACATAGAGGGAAACAAGCATACATAGTTGTTAAAGGAAGAGTGTCATCGCAATGTTGCATGGGTTACCCTGGCGAATCTTCCTAGGCCCCGGCCCCCAACTTGGGTTACCCTGGTGACCTCTTACGAAACCCGGCCCCACATGCAATCCAATGCGGCATCGATTATCTTTCTTAAGGACAAGACAATGATTTCGCCATTCCAAGCCTTCTCAACTCATCCCAAGCCCATACAAGCACTTGAGTCATGAGTGAGGCATTCACTTATATCTTGTTAATGTGTGATTCTATCCAAAACCCCTAAATAAATATTATCATTTTCACTTGATTAACAAACTTCCAATGAGTTACCCTGAGACCACTTCCGGGTCTCGGCCCCCATTGAAAGCCACTCCCCTTATGAACAACAAAACTCAAAAGACACTATCAAGGTAAGCCCACATGCACGACATATAAAACCACATGATAATTTGCATTAAGCAAGGCAAACACCATCCTACACAAAATCTTCGTAACAAATCTATTTTCAAGTGCATGGCTATAATCCATAACATCAAATAGATCATACAAGCAACAGTTCACAAATAACCAAAAGTGAAAGCCAAAAATAAAGCACCGCTTTTCTTTCCCTTTTCTCTGGAAGACTAATAAATCGCTAAAAACAAGGGTTTCCCAACAAGGTGGCGACAAAACTTGATCTCAAAATTAACATCAAACTCAAGACCAAAAACAACCTCTATAATTAAATTCATCATAAACTCCAAAATTTCACACAAAATTCTCCTCAAGAATACACTCAAACATTCCAAATTTTCCAATTTACCAACATGATATGTCATGCAACATCTATTCCAATAATGGAATAAAGACATACATGATAGATTAACCTATCAACTATTAAGTAACTACAAGAGAATCAATTGTAGGAACAACCAACAACAAAATCAACCCGCTGATTCTCAACTCAATTCAAGGTCTAATTATCAATTCCAAAATATATAGTTGTATTGATATGTTGTCGATAGAATCATTGTTCCTAGCTTAATAACAACTTTATTTTAATACCAAAATCAATAATAATGATATCACGTTAAAATTTAAAAAGATGCAAGAACTTTTCAAATCCGAATATGACAGTGATAAGGATCCAACATAGAATACCTTGCAATTTATAAGAAGTATTCTGCCTAGTATTATAAAATATGATGGTTCATAAAGCACAATAATTTGATAGGTGGACATCCCTTAGACATATAAAAATATGTCATATTTAAATTGAATTGGTTTCAGTTTTAATACTATGACCTTCATACTAAAGTTTAGATTGTTCCAAATAAATCTTTAGCTTCAAGGTTCATTTCCTACATATCAAGACTCAAACGAAAACAAGTCCCTAAGCCACGCCCTAATATTCACTAGTTCCGAACGGGGAGAAAAGGGAAGTTCCAAAACCTGCTGAGTATATCCAAATTTCTTACTATGCCAAGAGTACAACTATAATTTAAGCTTCCTCCCGCTACGACGTTATCTCAATAAAGAGTACTTCATCATAAGAGATTCCATTTCAATTAAATTGTCCATTCAATACCATCGTATGATAAGTAGGTATCAAATAACTATAAGGAATATCTATTCACTGTTGTGAGGACTCATTCCTATAAAGCAAACAAGCCTTAAATGGATAGCTATTCAAATCAATACTAAACAATAAGTTTAATGGAATTCTAAGGCTTAGAGAGCTATTTTAGGACTCAATGGTGAACATAAGCATCAAACCAAAAGGGAACGACAGCCAATAATAGCTAAAACAATGGTCAAGTCATAGCAATGACCATGCAGTACTGAGCGTATGTAGGGCAGAAACTGAATACAGCATGATATTTCAAGACTCAAGACTTTAACTTAATTTTGCAGCTGCGTTGATTGTCAATAGAATCAGAGGGATTATTTAAACCTTCAAATTTTTCTATTTTGTTCAAGTGCTTCCGTTACGACAGGTTGATAATGGAATCAGGGAGGTGATTTAAACCTCTACCACTTTTTATTTTCAAGTGTTGCAGATGTGACAAGTTGCCAAAGGAATCAGAAAGGTATTTTAAACCTCTACATCCTTTGCGGTCAAGTGCTATATCTGAAAAACATGTTAGCGCCAACCTCGTGTGAAACAAACTGAAACAAACACATTCTTTTCGTGTTGCTACCCAGGTACGAACTGGGGACCTTCAGTGTGTAAGACTGACATGATCAGGGAGGTTATTTAAATCCATACACCTTGCCATGTTCAAGTGCCGCTGCTATGACAGTTTGCAAATGGAATCAAGGAGGTTATTTAAATCAAAACATAGTTTTAGTTTCAAGCGCTCTAGCAACTGTTGATCAAATTCCTCATTAACCTTGGCAGTATTCTGATGTAGAGAAAAGAATATTGACTGGATCTCTTGCATGTCACCTTTGTTAAAAGACTTACTATGGGCAAGTATTATCTGTCGTAAAAGGATACTGGCTATACACAAAACAAGTTTGTATAGACCACCCCTAAGTTTGGAATCTCTCCAAACATGAGCCGAAGCCACTTTAAGCTGAAGCAGTTTGATGCTATGATCCTTGATAGCAGGCAATGGCTTTCTTAATATTAATTTCAAGGTGTGATATTTTCTCCAAAAGCTGATTGTATTTCTGCATTGATTTTTTAACTGGATCGACTGTATGTGGACACACTAATAGCCATAGCCGCATTCCACCTAAAAGCAACCATACCCGAGCCAACTTGAACAAGGAATAAGAAGATTTTCCAGTCATTGGAAAAACAAGAATACAATTCTTGCATCAATGGTTGAATAAAGGGCTCGGTCAACCTAACTAGTCTTTCATGCTTAGATTCTTTGAGAAGCAAATTTAAGCGCTCAACAAGGAGAAAATCGGATGGACCAAGTGAGTGCATACCATTTCCACTACTTGGAAACAGATATAATAAGTATTCCAATGAGTTTCAGAGAGGCAATTATTTGGCAAGCCAAGAAAAGGTATAGGCTTTTGGTAAGGGCGCAATCATCATTTCAAACATGAGGTCGAAGTCACACAAAATGCCATGATGGCAAGGTACACACAAATAGTCTGCAAGCTATGGGGCTTCAAATTTAGATCTAATCTTCTCTGATTTCATTGTTATGGTACCTTCACCATAAAAGACATTATCGGATTAACAAGATCACTCTGGAAATACATGATTGGGGCCGAGGCATGTAATGGCGATACACGAATTCTTTTCTTCGTTTTACTCAAAGATTTACAAAATAATGGTAGTAAGGGGAAAACATGACAGGTTAGATCGAATCACATAAATATTCATTATGATAGTATAATGAATTGGTTTAAGCAGATAAAACCGCAAGGCACAGGTCTACATATTAGATCTCAAATAGTCATGAACAGCTAAGCATTATCATCACCCACAAATATTCATTATGCACAGGGACCTTCATGCCCAAGTTTTGATCCTATTTCATATCGACTTTCGACTGTGGAATGAAACGATTTAGCAATGCACAATACAATATTTATTATATAACTTACAAGTATTTCCTGGGCGCTTTATAATGAACATACCTCATAGAATTTGGTAGGAATCGGCCCAACATACCCTTCGCGGAGGTTGTGAAGCAAGATGCATGTGCCCCCAAAGACTGGTGCCAGCCAGGAACCTTCTCCCTCAGAATCCCCTCGGCAAGTTTATTATTTTCCTTGAATGGCAAGTTTAGCCAGCATAAAACGTGGAGGTGTGTCGGCCGAAGAAGGGAAGCTCTTTTGATTCAAAAGAAAATTACATCACTGAGCGTTTGAGCTCCGGTATCGCTCTCTCGGTGATGAACAATCTTCCTTTTTTTTTTTTCCCTTCACCAGCAAGGGAGGCGTATGTATTTCATTGCGTATCACGATAAAGAGAAAGAGGCAGTTTTTTTTTTTTTTTCCGAAAAAGATGTTTGCATGGTGAATTAATTAGGAGGAGTCATTTTTTGTTTTAGTGGTGGCTCATGCAACCAATTATAATTGGTTTAAAATTAAATTCTTTCCCCCATGTAAGGAAACCGCAACCACAAATTTAGGAGAAGACTCTCACTCGAATTTGACATGCTTTAATTTTTTATTTATTTATTTTTATCAAACTGGCACAATTTAAATAACCATACACATAAAATCAAATCATTCCAATCATAATATGGAATCGGGAGGGCACTGCCATTCTCCAAATCAGTACTGACTTACTCCCCGAAGCCCGCGATGGTTAAACGAAGCATTCACAATTATAAGAGTCATCAAAATTCAAGTAAACAAATATGAAAATCCAATTCAACAACATATTATCATCACAAGCAAACGATATAGTCATAATATCAACACGACAACACAACTACAAAAGTTTAAAAGAACAACAAAGACAATTGACAAAACATAAAAACCATACCGACTAGGTTACACAGTGGGGGTACATATTCTCGTCGAGGATGATGGAAAAGTTGGGAAACCTTCTTGTCAACTCTTTTTTTTTTCCCACATTATTCCCATTGGGTTTCATGAGGCTTGCCCAGTCCTGCCAGAGCAGGTGGAATCGAGGCTTACTACCTGCAACCTGCATAAAAGCAAACATTGTGTACACCATATATATATATATATCAAATCAACCTAGTGTAGAGGAAATTGTTGTGTCGTATGCCTCTCATGAATGAGTGATATGACATCGTCCTTCTAACACTCTACAATTAGTGATACATCATAAACAATCATCAATAACAATTACTAATTAGATGCAACGATAGTACTAGATCCACATATTAAACATAACCAATTAATTACCTTCATCATCAAGATTCGAAGCCAACTACCTGAAAATCATAAACTAAGATGGAAACATAACACATTAGCACCAATTATTCATGCTAATTCATTGCCAAGATACACATTTTTGGTTAAACTTCATCATTTAAACATCATGTACTACATTCTATTCATTACTCAATGCAAAGTCTCACAATATATGTGTCACAAGATCATGATTTATGGCCTTTTCAGAAACAGAAACATAATTATCACTTCAAAACAAACATAATTTTAGATTTAACACACACATACACCGCAGACACACTCAAATTCACTTCACACCAGAGACACCACAAAGCGACTCAAGGGTAACACAAGAGTTCCAAAATGCATTTCCAGTAGAAAGGATACCGGTGCATTGCGCACTACACCGAGGGTCCTATCCATTCCTCTGGATTTCTGCACCATTGAACCTACATCACCCAGAGACAAACTAAGGAAACCAAGTACAGACTACACAAACAAACTAACACACCCTTACGAGTACGAGCAGCTAGGTCAACACAATGGGCTCATAGTGCCCCAGTGTGCGAACCTATTCTCTGATACCATTTGTAATGCCCCGCCAAGCAACCCCAAAGGATACAATACATCTAACATTTATGGCACCAATTTTTTTTTTAAAGTACTAACATACATCATAATAATCATATATCACATGCTATGAAACTAAACATGAACTACATATAACAAATCCCTCGGGTTTACAAGACTGTACATTACTTTTCACAACAACATTTTACATCACATGAAAGGTTATTATACAACAAGACAATAAGATAACACGAACATGGTTAACATATTAATCAAGTGGTACAATTATTACCGCTTTCCCAACATGAATGGGGAAGATACAATACAATGGAATGTTACTTTTGAAAATGAAGGAGTACAAAGGTGCAATACTGGATCCAACTTTGGTACAGCTCGTGAGTCACTTCAAGGTACAAATTTCTCAGCACTTTCATCAACAATTGGGGACCAATGGGTGCATAGCACGCCCACCTCCAACCACGGACCAAGGCCCACCGCTAAGAGATGACAAGAAGGATCCTCAACTAAACCATCATACAAAACAAAGATACAAGACTTCACAAACAAAATCCACAATAACATAAGGCAATCTCAGCACAAGATACAACCAACACAAAATGTGCTCAACATAAGGATAAACCAACTAAGCATCAACATACAAATGTCAACATGTGTTTCCAGAGGCCCAAGAATAACATAGAGGGAAACAAAACATACATGGTTGTTAAAGGAAGAGTGTCATCACAATGTTGCATGGGTTACCTTGGCAAATCTTCCTAGGCCCCGGACCCCAACTTGGGTTACCCTGGTGACCTCTTATGAAACCCAGCCCCACATGCAATCCACGCGCATCAATTGTCTTTTCATATGACAAGACAATGATTTGCCATTCCGTGTCTTCAACTCCATCTCAAGCCCATACAAGCACTTGAGCCATGAGTGAGAAGCCCTTCTTATATCTTGTTAATGTGTACTCCTATCCAAAACCCTTAAATAAATAATATTATCGCTACTTGAGCTAACAAACTTCCAAATTGCTGCCCCTGAGATCACTTCCGGGTCTCGGCCCCCATTGAAAGCCACTCCCCTTATGAACAACAAAACTCAAAAGACACTATCAAGGTAAGCCCACATGCACGACATATAAAACCACATGATAATTTGCATTAAGCAAGGAAAACACCATCCTACACAAAATCTTCGTAACAAATCTATTTTCAAGTGCATGGCTATAATCCATAACATCAAATAAATCATACAAGCAACAGTTCACAAATAACCAAAAGTGAAAGCCAAAAATAAAGCGACACTTTTCTTTCCCTTTTCTCTGGAAGACTAATAAATCGCTAAAAACAAGGGTTTCCCAACAAGGTGGCGACAAAACTTGATCTCAAAATTAACATCAAACTCAAGACCAAAAACAACCTCTATAATTAAATTCATCATAAACTCCAAAATTTCACACAAAATTCTCCTCAAGAATACACTCAAACATTCCAAATTTTCCAATTTACCAACATGATACGTCATGCAACATCTATTCCAATAATGGAATAAAGACATACATGATAGATTAACCTATCAACTATTAAGTAACTACAAGAGAATCAATTGTAGGGACAACCAACAACAAAATCAACCCGTTGATTCTCAACTCAATTCAAGGTCTAATTATCAATTCCAAAATATATAGTTGTATTGATATGTTGTCGATAGAATCATTGTTCCTAGCTTAATAACAACTTTATTTTAATACCAAAATCAATAATAATGATATCACGTTAAAATTTAAAAAGATGCAAGAACTTATCAAATCCGAATATGACAGTGATAAGGATCCAACATAGAATACCTTGCAATTTATAAGAAGTATTCTGCCTAGTATTTTAAAATATGATGGTTCATAAAGCACAATAATTTGATAGGTGGACATCCCTTAGACATATAAAAATATGTCATATTTCAATTGAATTGGTTTCAGTTTTAATACTATGACCTTCATACTAAAGTTTAGATTGTTCCAAATAAATCTTTAGCTTCAAGGTTCATTTCCTACATATCAAGACTCAAACGTAAACAAGTCCCTAAGCCACGCCCTAATATTCACTAGTTCCGAACGGGGAGAAAAGGGAAGTTCCAAAACCTGCTGAGTATATCCAAATTTCTAACTATGCCAAGAGTACAACTATAATTTAAGCTTCCTCCCGCTACGACGTTATCTCAATAAAGAGTACTTCATCATAAGAGATTTCATTTCAATTAAATTGTCCATTCAATACCATCGTATGATAAGTAGGTATCAAATAACTATAAGGAATATCTATTCACTGTTGTGAGGACTCATTCCTATAAAGCAAACAAGCCTTAAATGGATAGCTATTCAAATCAATACTAAACAATAAGTTTAATGGAATTCTAAGGCTTAGAGAGCTATTTTAGGACTCAATGGTGAACATAAGCATCAGACCAAAAGGGAACGACAGCCAATAATAGCTAAAACAATGGTCAAGTCATAGCAATGACCATGCAGTACTGAGCGTATGCAGGGCAGAAACTGAATACAGCATGATATTTCAAGACTCAAGACTTTAACTTAATTTTGCAGCTGCGTTGATTGTCAATAGAATCAGAGGGATTATTTAAACCTTTAAATTTTTCTATTTTGTTCAAGTGCTTCAGTTACGACGGGTTGATAATGGAATCAGGGAGGTGATTTAAACCTCTACCACTTTTTATTTTCAAGTGTTGCAGATGTGACAAGTTGCCAAAGGAATCAGAAAGGTATTTTAAACCTCTACATCCTTTGCGGTCAAGTGCTATATCTGAAAAATATGTTAGCGCCAACCTCGTGTGAAACAAACTGAAACAAACACATTCTTTTCGTGTTGCTGCCCGGCCAGGTTCGAACTGGGGACCTTCAGTGTGTAAGACTGACATGATCAGGGAGGTTATTTAAATCTATACACCTTGCCATGTTCAAGTGCCGCTGTTGTGACAGTTTGCAAATGGAATCAAGGAGGTTATTTAAATCAAAACATAGTTTTAGTTTCAAGCGCTCTAGCAACTGTTGATCAAATTCCTCATTAACCTTGGCAGTATTCTGATGTAGAGAAAAGAATATTGACTGGATCTCTTGCATGTCACCTTTGTTAAAAGACTTACTATGGGCAATTATTATCTGTCGTAAAAGGATACTGGCTATACACAAAACAAGCTTGTATAGACCACCCCTAAGTTTGGAATCTCTCCAAACATGAGCCGAAGCCACTTTAAGCTGAAGCAGTTTGATGCTATGATCCTTGACAGCAGGCAATGGCTTTCTTAATATTAATTTCAAGGTGTGATATTTTCTCCAAAAGCTGATTGTATTTGTGCATTGATTTTTTTAACTGGATCGACTGTATGTGGACACACTAATAGCCGTAGCCGCAATCCACCTAGAAGCAACCATACCCGAGCCAACTTGAACAAAGAATAAGAAGATTTTCTAGTCATTGGAAAAACAAGAATACAATTCTTGCATCAATGGTTGAATAAAGGACTCGGTCAACCTAACTAGTCTTTCATGCTTAGATTCTTTGAGAAGCAAATTTAAGCGCTCAACAAGGAGCAAATCGGATGGACCAAGTGAGTGCATACCATTTCCACTACTTGGAAACATATATAATAAGTATTCCAATGAGTTTCAGAGAGGCAATTATTTGGCAAGCCAAGAAAAGGTATAGGCTTTTGGTAAGGGCGCAATCATCATCTCAAACATGAGAGGTCGAAGTCACACAAAATGCCATGATGGCAAGGTACACACAAATAGTCTGCAAGCTATGGGGCTTCAAATTTAGATCTAATCTTCTCTGATTTCATTGTTATGGTACCTTCACCATAAAAGACATTATCGGATTAACAAGATCACTCTGGAAATACATGATTGGGGCCGAGGCATGTAATGGCGATACACGAATTCCTTTCTTCGTTTTACTCAAAGATTTACAAAATAATGGTAGTAAGGGGAAAACATGACAGGTTAGATCGAATCACATAAATATTCACTATGATAGTATAATGAATTGGTTTAAGCAGATAAAACCGCAAGGCACAGGTCTACATATTAGATCTCAAATAGTCATGAACAGCTAAGCATTATCATCACCCACAAATATTCATTATGCACAGGGACTTTCATGCCCAAGTTTTGATCCTATTTCATATCGACTTTCGACTGTGGAATGAAACGATTTAGCAATGCACAATACAATATTTATTATATAACTTACAAGTATTTTCCCGGGGCAGTTTATAATGAACATACCTCATAGAATTTGTGAATCGTCCAACATACCCGTGAGGTTGTGAAGCAGTATGCATAAAAATTCCCCAGCACTTCGTTCAGCAAACCTTCTCCCCTCGTAATCCCCGGAGTGTTTATTATTTTCCTTGGAATGGCAAGTTTAGCCAGCATAAAAACGTGGAGGCACAGGTGGTTCGTGCTGAAGAAGGGGAAGCTCTTTTGATTCAAAGAAAATTACATCACCAGGGAGTCGGAGCCCCGCGGCATCGTCTCTGTTAACACCTGCCTAACCGTCAAAGGCGCCGAAGATGTTCTCCACAAACCTTTTGCCTTTTTCCCTCTCCACAAGCAAGGAGGCGATGTATTTCATTGCAGATCACGATAAAGAGAAAGAGGCAGTTTTTTTCCCGAAAAAGATGTTTGCATGGTGAATTAATTAGGAGGAGTCATTTTTTTGTTTTAGTGGTGGCTCATGCAACCAATTATAATTGGTTTAAAATTAAATTCTTTCCCTCATGTAAGGAAACCGCAACCACAAATTTAGGAGAAGACTCTCACTCGAATTTGACATGCTTTAATTTTTTATTTATTTATTTTTTATCAAACGGTTAATAATTTAAATAACCATACACATAAAATCAAATAATCTGAATCATGCAATGGTGAATCGGGGAGGGCACTACATGGAAGTAATGCTGAACTGATCTGCCACCATCACATTGAATCCCTCAAAATTATCTGTAGGAATACCTCTTAGTCACCAATGCTAAGTCTATGAAATTGTCGGTTGCTCTATTATCAATCACAACCATAACTCGCTGGCCCTGTAATACTCCCCTAACTTTGAAGGAGTTGAATCTGGGAGTACCTGATATAGTGGCAATAGCTCCACCCTTAGCCTCCTCATGTGGTTGCTCATCCTCTGAATTGTTGTGATCGCTGCCCTGCACTTGTTCCACCTCCCCTTCATTGTCACTATCTGAAAGAACCTCAATGTAATGCACCTTTCCTTTGCCCATGCATCTATGTCTAGACTCTGAAGGCTTCTTATAGCTAAAACAAAGTTTTTTCCTCCTCAACTCGCTACGAGCCTCATCATCCAACTTGTCCTTTCTAGGGTACTCCTACTGAAAAGGTTTCTTATCTTTGTTTTTTTGGGGAATGAATGGTTTGGATGGGAATTTTCTCTTAGGTATAGAGTTCTCCATGTCACGTGCCCTAATGATGGCATCCCGTAGTGACTCCGATTTGAAGGCTTTAATCCAACCACATAGTGGCTCGGATAAACCCTCAATAAAGAGTATGATCAACTCGCGCTTCGACACATCTGACACCATAGCCAAGAGTGTCTGAAACTCAGAAATATAGGCATCCATTGTATCAATCTGCTTAAGTTGCGCTAGCTCCTTGAAATGCAATTCTGGGTGCTTATCAAATCTATCCATCAACTTCTAAGTAAAGTCCAAATAGGAGGTATTGCTAGCATGCTCCAAAGTGACCAGCCCATGGTACCACCACTTGTGGGCCTCTCCCTCCAAATGTAGAGCAGCATACTTGATGGCCTCTGTCTCCAACATAGGGTTGAGTTGGAAATATGTATGCAACTTCTGAACCCAGCTCTGGCAGTGTATTTGCTTATGCCATCAAAGAAAGGAATGGATAACTTCCCAACCTTACACCGCAGGTCTCGATTTTGTGGGCCCCTGCTATGATCCCTTGGCCTATTTCTATACTTGATAGCACAAGAATCCATTAATGTCATAGCTGCGTGAAACTCATGACCAAGAGACTGATACTCCCTCAAGTAGTCAGTGAACCCTTCACCTTGTCCTTGTTGCCCTTGATTTCTAGCCTACTGTCCTCCCAAGAATCAAGGTGAAAGAGGTCTAGGAGTCACTCTATGTTGTACCCAAAACCAAAATTTTTGCTTCACTAAGGCATTTTGCTTAATTGAGTCTTAATCTTGTTAAAGTGATGTCAGAAGGTCGTTTTTGGGGTTTTTGAATATGGAGTTGGTGTTAGTGTCATGTCAGTCTGTCATTGAAGAGATTTAAGAAAAATGAAAATTTGAAGGAAAATCACTAAAATTTTCTATCTCTGGAGAAAGGAGCACATTCTCAAATGGGCGCCCTATCTTTTAGGGGCTCAGATCCTGTTTTTAGGGTTTGTCACCTCCAGCAGACTTCTGTCCGGTATCACGTCAGCTTCGCAGTGAGCTATCCAGCCTGTCAAACGGACCTGTTTCGAGCAAGTTGTGGAAGATACAGTGAAAAACGAGGCGAAAGCGAGAATTGGCTAACACTGGAGAAAAGCGCAGCTTTTGGAAAAGGCGCCCATCTTTTTGAGGTGCCAGATGTAGGTTTTTGGTTAAATGCCACCCAAGATGTTTATCTCACGTTTGTTCAAGCTTCGCGATGCATCCGTCAGTGGATGAATCTGAGTTGCTGAAGTGCCTGAACCTGAGGTCAAACGTAGGGTCAAATCTTAGTCAGAATATCAGAGGAAAAAGCAAAAGAGCACATTTTGAGAAAGGCGCCTAGGCTTTTCAAACTCTTAATGCTTTCTTTCTGATGATATCAGATGTTCAATGCGTCCGTGTTACGTTCATCTTTCCGTTGCCTGTTTTCGCCAGATCAGAAGATGACTTAGCAGCTTGCAGTCGAGGTTTTTGTGTTATTTTGTCGTTTCCAGAAATGGCTAAGTCTGGATTGAAAAGAGCAACTTTTGAAAAAGGCGCCCTTGATTTTCATCCCTCAGATGATGTTTTCTGGAGAAATGTGCCTTTGCAGCTGTAGTGCAGAATGAAGTCAACTCCGCAGTGAACCTGAGATCTAGTCCTGAAAGTTGATAAAATGAAAGTTATGAAAGATTTATTTTTCCCTTCGTACGAGATGCAGAAGTCAAAATTTGACTAAGTCTGAGAAAAAGCGCAGCTTTTGGAAAAGGCGCTTGGATTTTTGAGCCTTCAGCTTTCAGTTTTATGGTTTCCAGTCTCAAGATATCTTTTGATCAGTTTTTGCTCAGCTTTGCAATGCACCTGTCAGCCAGCCAATCGGAGAAGTCAGTCAACCAGTGTCAGAGGATGAACAGAGGTCCCGGCAGAGGTTTAAGCCTAAATTTTCATCAAAATTGGCTAAGTCTGGAATTCGCCTTAAGAGCTCAAAGTTGGATTTTCGAAAGAGAGTTGAATGGACGTCTTAACTGGAGTTCTGACTGCAGTTAGATTAAACGTTTTCTGGGTTGTCATCTTCAGTTCATATATTGGCATGTTGATTGATCTTTCAGTTCGCATGTCGAGTTAACTAGTTTGCATGTTCAGTTAACTACCTTGCATGTTGAGTTAACTTGATTGCATGTTGACTTAACTGAAGATTATTTTTGAATGTCAACTGGAGTTCACATGCATGGTGAATTTGGTTGCAATTGTGAAGTTTCTGTGAAGATGGCGCTTCATTGAGTGTCAACTGAAGTTCTAAAAGGGACGGCATGACTGATGAAGCATAAATTAGTGAAGTATGGCGCATTTGAATGTTAACTCAAGTTCCAAAAGGGTCGCCATATTTAGAATTTTATTGATGAAGCATAGTTTTGTGAAGCTACGCATTCTTCAAAGAATGTTAACTCAAGTTCCAAAAGGGTTGTTATTTTTAGCACAAATTAGTGAAGTTGGCACATTCACTTCTTGAAGGCCAACTGAAGTCTTGAAAGGGTTGCTATTTTTAGAATATTTATTGCATATTGCCAACTTTAGTTATCAAAAGGGACGCTTTAGTTCTAAATTGTGAATCCAAAGTGTAATGTCCCCATTTTGGCCATACGCTCTTCTTTGACTAATAGCCTATTTCCGGAAATCCGTAGGTTGATCAAAAGTGAAATTAGGGTTTCCTTGCTTGGAGGTTTGTGGCATTTCTAGGTATTTACTATTTTTAGTAAATACTAATTTTGGCAGTGGTTAAGTTGTCGACTTTCATTAAGTCTTGCTTCATTTCAGTTCTACTTTGTTGGTTTTGAGTAAACTTACTATTTTGGCAAGTGGCTATTTTAGTAAGTCTAATTTTGGCATGGCATCATCGGCCAGTTCAACTCAAGTCATCTTGTTATCCATCGGGTCTCGGTTTGGCTTTGGGTTTGGTTTCTCCTTAATTTGAGTTTGAGACTTAGTCAATTTTCATGTCTTGAAGTTGTACCCCACACCTAGGCTTGATGACTTCAAGTTGTTTTAAAGAAGGGGACATAAAGGGGTCAAGTGAGCATTTAATTATTTAATAAATGCTTTATTGTTGCAATATGAAATGGATGCCTAAAGGGGAAGTTGAATGATATTTTATTATTTCAAAAAAAGTAAAAGGCAAAAAGGTGGCGTCCCTTTTGGAAGTTGAAGTGATTCAACTTCTTGGAATTTGAAGAGTTCTTGTTGCTTCATTTGCCAACTAAAAGCTTATATATTGCTGCTGTTTGAAGAGCTGATTATCCAATGTTTATGCTAATGTTATGTTGTCGGAATGACAACTTGTTTTTTACTTCGAGGGATGCTTACCTCCTAGTTCCAATCCAATTTCGTGTTTGAAAGATAACACCTAGTTGGTATTATTGCTGCTTCTCAATCAGACTAGCAGATTGTGCTTCAAAATTGGTGAATTTTGGTGAGAACTTCAGTTTTTATGTTGCTGGTGTATACACAGCTGAAGGTGGTTTTCATTTACAGCTTTTGGTATGAATTTATTTTGGTTATGGGTATTTGATCATTGCATTTCTATGATAATGGCGACCATATTTGGAGGTTTTCAGATTTTAATTCCAAGTTTCTGATTTTTCCAAGAGAAATCGCCCCTCTACAGGGCCGTACCATCTCATGAGTGCTTTGGGATTCGTGCAAGAATAATATCTTGAGTTTTGATGCAGTTTCGTAGTTTGAGTTTGGGCGCCATCCTCCTAGAAGGTCTTTGCAAAACATCCCAGCTTATTCGGAGGTATTTAGGAATTGTGAACATTTTTATGAGTTTGCTGTTTGCTGATAGACATTTCCAGATTGCAGATTTTTATATCAGACTTGTTAGTTTTTGATATAATGCTGGTTTGAGCTTCATTTTTATATCATTATTGTATTGTAAGAGTTAGAGGAAATGTTACTCTAACCTTTGATGGATTTGGAAGCATATCTTTCTTATTTGCAGCTGTTTAATTCATTGTAAAGCTGATTAGTAGTACTAACAACTATTTATTTTATTTGCTGCAATTAGTTTAAATTTCATACTCCCACGATTGAGTGGTTGAGTCTAAATAATCATCTTTATTTAATTGTAAGTTTCCCCCCACTAAATAAGTGGTTGTGTGGACTGTATTCCCCCCACGTTAATAAGTGGAAGTGAGGATATAAATGGCTGGCTTGCCGCCTTTAATAATGTTATAATCTTACCCACTGAATAAGTGGAGTATCCCCACTGCTTGTGGATGCCTGCATCAGCAGATGAATTGTAATTTCAGTTCAGTTTATTCCTAATGATCCTCTGACCATATGCTATCACCTCGCCCACATTGGGATCTTGGTGAACATTCTTGGTTAGAGTTACTTTCCATGCTGATTTGCATTTGGTTCAGCTAATCAGTGTTTGGTTACCTGATTTGAATGTTAATTTTGGAAAAATTAATAGAATATTTGGTGTTATCGAGCAAGATCTGCATCTGTGAATAAGGCAGAGTCAATTGACAGATGAGTGATAGAGAAATCAGATTCTTCACCTAAGTTCAGTTTAGCTTTCAGAAGTTCTTAAGATGTTGCATTTTCTAAGGTCCAGGAATCGTGAGAAGTCAGATTTGATTGTGGCTTCGGAAGAATGTCAGTTCAAGAGGCAATGCGAACATGAGGCTGCCATACTCCATAAACAATATCAAGCATGACAAATGAGTTTAAGAACGATGTTTCATTTGACACGTTTTTGAATTGTGCGGTGATTCATGACCCTGGAAAGTTGGCTATGGTCAACTACATCAAAAAAATGATTAAAGAGGAAGTAGAACTTGCCATGGTTGAAGAATCAAGGAAGGAAGAAGCAAAAGGATCTGTTTGTGGTTGGCAGCCCACAAGTAAGCAAATTGAAGAGAAAAATCAGTCAATTAGTGTTGAAGAAGACACAAGCAAGGTGCACATTTTGGTTCAAAATGAAAGTGGGCTTGATGAAGAGACCTTGGCAAATGAGGAGATTAAGTTAGAGTCCCAAAATACATCCCTAGACTTGCATGGGATGGGAAATAATGAAGATTATTATGGTAAGAAGATCATTACAGCAGTCTTGAGTCATAATAAGGATTCAAGCAATGAAGATCTCGAGACAAATGGCTTCTCAAAAGATGCTGGTGGAACAGTTGTGTGGGATAAGTACGTTGAAGAAGAGCAAGATGAAGCAAATACTAATGGTGTCTTTGAGCCAGCTTATGACCATTACGAAAGTGAGGTTGTTGATGGTGATTCCGATGTGTTTTTATCTCCTCTTGTTGAGGATTTAGTGAAGGATAATTCTCTACTTTATGCTGAGCCAATTCCATATGAAGAATTAATGACAAGTGTCCAAGAAGACTTCTTTGGTATGTATGTGGGCACTAATGATAAAATCAGCAACACATCTACTCAAGATAATTTCATTGAAGAAAAGAATGACAAAATATTCAAAGCAACCAGCTTTGATGATTCTTTAATCCGATATAATGCTAGTGACTTGGGTGGTAGTGGGTTTGATTATCAAACTACATCTGTGGAGAAAGTTATAGATGAAGATTTCAGTTCAAGTGGGTTGAAGAGTGACTCATTCAAAGAGTCAATAGTTCAAGAGGAGCATGATGATCTCTTTCCTATTGATCATTGCAATCAAACCTTTCACATTTGGGATCCGGGTGCGATCTCACCAAGGTATGATAAAGAACCGGAGTGGGATAAATTTCCCTTTGATCCTGATGAAGTTCAAAAATCAGTTTGCAATAAAAGTAATGAAGTGATCTTTGGAGGAGAAGTTGCAGCAATGGCTAATGAGAACGTGATTTCTTATGTTCAAGAGAAGAATGTTTTAAAATCAGCAAATGATTTGGATGCCTTTCAAAATTACGCACAAGAAGAGTATGAGAACTTGAAAGGTCAAGATAGAGGTACTAATTTGTTTGAAGAAGTTGTTGACAAGCCTTCGATTCAGGAGTTATGTAGTGATAAGATTAGAAAGGAGGCTGATTTTGAAAATCATGTCAAGGAAAACAAATCAGAAAAATTGATGTTTGATGAGCATAGCTTCTTTGCTGATTGGGATCAAGGGCCTAAAGAGCTGCAAGTTTTGAAGGATAATTTATTGGTTTCAAAAGAGAAGATTGTTAAAGTGTTATCAAGATTTGATAGCACATATCACTTCATTGAGGAACTTTGCTGGAAGTTTCAATTTGAAGAGAAACTAAATGGAGTTAAAGATGGAGACTCTCTTTCCAAGATGCAATCTATCAAAGAGGCATTGGAATCCATAAAGTCAGATTATTTGCATTTGCTCTCAGATAGGGATAATGCTATTAAGTTTGCAGAGGAGACCTATGATGCCTACCAAGAGAAGGAGGAAGAGATGGATAGGCTTTGCTTTGATTTTACCTTAGCTCATCATTCTTTATACAAAGCAGAAAATCATTCATCTATTGCAGCTACCCTTAAGGAACAAGAAGTTAATACGAGGATTATGGAGATCAAACAAATAGTTGAAGGAATAAATGAACTCCATAATGATGAAACATTGCGTAATGCCAAGATGATCCCATATGTTGATGGTGATTGGAAAGTACATCAAGAGTGTGAACTCTTGAGTTGGGAAGAGACTTTGCCACAAGAAGGAATGGTTTGCAGCTATGCGATAGATGTTTTAACGGATAATGAATGTAGTATTCAGCATGCTACACTTTGTGGGTCGGCAACTAATGGTGAGCATCCACAAGTTGAAAAAGATGAGTTTGAATTCTATGAAGACACCAACGAAAGGGATGAAGATAATATTTTTGAGAACAACAGTCCATTATCTTCACATGATTTGGATAATCATAAGGTGATAGATATTTTCTATGAAAGTGTGCCATGTTTTGTGAGTAGTAATCATCAAGGGCATTTTGATAATGAAAGCATAAGTGGGATCAAGGATGAAGTATTCACATGGAAAGTGTGGACTCAAGGAGATTTCTTCAACATTGGCTTAAAGGTGTCAATAAAACAAGTCTTGGTAGTTGCTGGTCACTCCATTGCAGCAGCAAAGAGTGAAGATTCCAGACTTATTACTCATGAAGTTTGGGAGAAAGTTGAACCTAAACAGGCAATTTACCTTCTTAACAATCTATCTCTTGGGTTGAGTGATGTTTTGGCTCACCCTAGTCCTTTGGGGAAATGGGAATTATGGACAACATTTGTTCTGTGCTCCATTGATGTTGATGTTTTCATGGATGGGCTACATGGGTTTATCAAAGAAGACACTAACTTCTTGAGTTTGCAAATTGCTTTGATTAACACTTGGAGAACTGTGGTGTTCTCTTTTTGGTGCATTGGGGAACATTTCCAGTTGGGTATCCATGCTTGGGATCCTCAACATGGCTTGATGGAGATTGTTACAAGTGGAAAGAGGAATCATTGGAGAGATATGGGTTCAATTTTCAGATTCTTTGATGCTGTCCCCATCCTTATTAACCATTCGATGGTTCTTTTTGCACATCGACCGATGGATTGGGAAGATATATCGAACAAAGGATGTTTTTATTTTGGGTTGGAGTTCCTTGAGAGGATGTGTCCAGCCTTGGGCATGAGTTGTTGTGATATTATAGATGCTAATTTCCAGTTTTGCAGCAATCCTACAACTCCTTGCATGCTGATTTTCCTAAAATCAGACTTTGAGTGGTTCATTTCAGTTTTCATAGGCAGCTGGTACATTCATTTTTCCTCTTCACAACCTCTTTTCAGTGATGATTTTTGGCTTCAAAAGTGGGTAATGATGTTTCATAGTGATTCAGATCAGTATTGGATGGTGTTCAAGTTATGTTCTAGTGGCTTTCTTTGTACAATCTCTTGCACTAGTATTTGGGGCAGCGAACCTTTGCTTGATTTGGTTCAACTTTTTGAGACTTTGAGGGAGAGATTGGTGGAAGTTTTTAGAGTTTTTCTTGAATATGTCAGAATTACTCAGAGGAGGCATTATACATCCTTAAGGAGCTTTGAGGATGCAGTTGCTATGACTTGGCAAAGAGCTGTTTTTTCCTTTGCAAATAGCTATGATGGAATCACATTTGCTGTTGTGATTTGGTTTGATGCTTTGAGGAGTGATGTTGATGAGAATATTTTTGAGTTGTTTAGATTATTCTTCTTTGTTCTCGGAATGGTGATTGACATTGACATTGCAGATGTTAATTCCTCAGAGTTTATTGAGCATGAGACGCTGCTAGATTTTGATTCAATTCCTTCTATGTTGTTCGATTTGAATTTCAGGCATGTTATCACTTTGAGGTTGCAAGGATGGTTAGTGCAGTTTTAGTGCAATGATTTCATTTGTATGATCAGAGTAGAGCAGCATCAGCATGGTGGGGTTTTTCAAAGATGGACATGGGACCCCGGGATCCTATATGTTTGGTGGGATCAGTTTGGAGTGTTGTGGCATTGCTTGAGGACAAGCAATTTTGGGAAGGGCAGACTGTAATGTCCCCATTTTGGCCATACGCTCTTCTTTGACTGATAGCCTATTTCTGGAAATCCGTAGGTTGATCAAAAGTGAAATTAGGGTTTCCTTGTTTGGAGGTTTGTGGCATTTCTAGGTATTTACTATTTTTAGTAAATACTAATTTTAGCGATGGTTAGGTTATTCCACTTTCATTAAGTCTTGCTTCCAGCTCAGTTCTGCTTTCTATTGGTTTTGAGGTAAACTTACTATTTTTGGCAGTGGCTATTTTTAGTAAGTCTAATTTTGGTAGTGGCATCATCAGCAGTTCAACTCAAGTCATCTTGTTATCCATGGATCTCGGTTGGCTTTGGGTTTGGTTTCTCCTTGGTGAGTTTAGGACTTAGTCAATTTTCATGTCTTGAAGTTGTACCCAGCCTAGGCTTGATGACTTCCAAGTTGTTTTAATGAAGGGGACATAAAGGGGTCAAGTGAGCATTTAATTATTTAATAAATGTTTTATTGTTGCAATATGAAATGGATGCCTAAAGGGAAGTTGAATGATATTTTATTATTTCAAAAAGTAAAAGGCAAAAAGGTGGCGTCCTTTTTGGAAGTTGAAGTGATTCAACTTCTTGGAATTTGAAGAGTTCTTGTTGCTTCATTTGCCAACAAAAGCTTATATATTGTTGCTGTTTGAAGAGCTTATTATCGAATATTTTTATGCTAATATTATGCTGTCGAAATGACAACTTGTTTAATACTTCGAGGGATGCTTACCTCCTAGTTCCAATCCAATTTCGTGTTTGAAATACAACTCCTAGTTGGTCATTTGCTGCTTCTCAAATCAGACTAGCAGATTGAGCTCAATAGTTGAAGATTTTGATGAAATTTCCAATTTTGAAGTTGCTGATACAGTCACAGCTGAAGGTGGTTTTTGCATACAACTTTTGGAGTGAATTTAATTTGCTTGTGGGTACTTTTCCAATCCATTCCTATACCCAAGGTGACCATCTTTGGAGAGTTTCATATTTTAGTTTTGAGTTTATGATTTTTACTTGTCAAAATCGCCCTTGATCAAGGCCGTACCATTCTGGAACATTGGGAATTGTGCTAAGAAAATAATACTCATCATTTGCTGCTGTTTCTTCATCATGGAATGGGCGCCTATCTTCCAGGAGATCATTGCAACTGATTTCACGTCATTTGGAGGTAATTTGACCAAGTTATGAACATTTTATGGTGTTTACAGTTTGCTGATCAGAATTTCCAGAACTCAGATTTTTATATCAGAATTGTAATTGTTCACTGTTTTGGCCTCATACTTCAGTTTTGGAGTGTTATATGATTATTAGAACTCATACTTCTCATTCTAGATTCATTCTTTATCATTGTAAATTATAATCTGCAGAGTTTAATTTGTATAGGTTGAGATTAAGCATTACTAATCCAACCATTTCCAATTCTGCAATTACTTATTGTTTTCTCATTAAATTACCCCTGGATGGTTTACCGCCAGTGTGGATAATCTGATTGTAACACTCTTTTACCCACTTTCATAGTGGTGAATCCCCACAGCTCTGTGGATGCCCACCGCAGCGGATGAATTGTTTTAATTGTAATCTTTTCCCCCCACTGTTTGGTGGTAGTGTGGAATTGCTCTTCATGGCTGGTTATCCGCCTATTTGTTTCAGTTTTCAATTTATACACTCTGTCATATGTTAGCACCTCGCCTTCAGTGGGATCTTGAGTGCACATTCTTGACGTTGAGTAGTTCTTTCGAGTTTTGATTTTCTATTTGGAGCTAACGCTAATCAAGTTGGCTAAGTGTTGGTTATGATGTGTTAATTTATCGAAAAAAAATTGGTTAGCATATTTCACAAAGCAAGTGTGAAGGATGGCGAATTTAATATAGATTGCTAACTGAAGTCAAGTCGCATGAAGTTGTTAACTGAAGGTTGAAAAGGGAAACCCTAATGCATGGCGATTTAATTAGCATATTTGAGTTTCAGTTAAACTGAGATGAGGTCCAATCACAAGCCAAGCGCCATTTTTCAAGGATTCTTGCCTTTGTACAAATTTCAATGATGAAAGCCTATTTATTTCAGCCTTGGCGTCCATTATTTCTTCATTTCAAACTTCGAAGTCTACATTCTTCTTAAGCGAGCAGCAAGCTAAAGGTGCTACAGGTGTCAGAATTCAGCGTTCTTCATAGCAACGAGTTCAGATTGTTCAGAGGAAGGCGATTCTAGACTTTATTTTCACTTTGCATGCAGGTTTCATCAAGTTCTACAAAAGAAGTTGGCGGATTTTTCAGAAGCAGACAAGCAAAACTTTCTATCTTCTGTCTTATTTCTTCTATTTCTCACCTTAGGTACTTTCTTCGCATGTCAAAGAAATTCAACACATATTCAGAATCTGTTCATCTAGTTTTGCATATTTCAGCATCAGCAGCAAAACCCATGTCTTAGATTTTTTTGAGAAAATCGCCCCGTAGTCTTCATTCTGAAGCTCTGTGCTTTTTTCCGAGAATTTCTTTGCATGTGGGTCTGAATCACATCTTTTTGAAAATCTCATTATCTGGGTTTGTTCAAAATTCCGTTGTGCACAAAACCCATGTTCCAGATTTTCTCATGAAAAATTGCCCCGGGAAGCTCTAAAAACCCCTGCAGTTCTCGATTGAAGAATCTTTGCATGTCAAGCTAAACGACGTGTTTTCGCAATTCTGACGTTGTGGGTTGTCTTAGAATCCTTTTCTAGACAAAACCCAGGTCTCAGAATTTTTGGTGAAAATCATCCTCCGACAGGTTATTTTTAGCCTCACCAGGAGCCATTTTAGCTTTCCGAGAAAGTTGTCAGAACATAGCCGTGTTCACAATCAACGGGCAAGTTTTTCAGAAGGCAGTTCAA
This sequence comes from Sequoia sempervirens, assembly GCA_007258455.2. NCBI lineage: Eukaryota > Viridiplantae > Streptophyta > Pinopsida > Cupressales > Cupressaceae > Sequoia > Sequoia sempervirens. Next base: position 30,978 of record VDFB02265495.1, on the reverse strand, counting down.
CTAGACTGAATTCAAGACCAAATCGGTCTTAATTTAGGTTTTCATCAGAGCAGCTGGCAATGAAGCGTTAAGTTGCAAACAGAACAGAGATTACTCCATTTACGGAGCCGCCAAAGTCACTCAGATCCTGTGCCATTATCTTCATGAAGATATTACCTACGCTAATCTCAAGGCTGTACAAGCTGAATTTGAAAGGCTGATTCGTGATAACCTTGAGGGAGATCCTATGGCGCCTAAGTTAGAAAATATTTCAGTCATTTCAGCTAGTTTCAAGAAGGCGACTAAGAATGTAAAGATGACATGCACACGATTACAGAAAGTGGCAGAGAACTAAAGAAACAAACTGTTGTTTTGAGCAGTGTCAAAGTACCAGATGACAGAGAGATCGATGAGTTCTTGGTCGAAGTGTTAGACCGAGTTGACATGGAGTGATCTGCCAGTTGGAACCTGTAGTTAATTTCGAGGGTTGAGTCATGAGCAGCAGTTAACTCGACTTTTCAGTCTTGGAATTTACTTGTGACTTGTATACTTATCTGTCAGCAGGTGTCATCCGCAGAGTTAGGGTTAGGGTTTTGAGTTAAGCGAAGGTAGTAGCGTTAACTTTGCTTTAAATAAGGGCGTGCATGCTTGCACATGGTCCATTAGGTTAAATGTACCGGTTAACTAATGGTAGCTTTCCAGTTAACTGTATAGTTTACTTCATTAGGGTTTAATAAAATCTTGCATGCATTTGCAAGACTGTAGTTCACTCAAGGTGATTTTAGGGTTCCCTACACCTTGATGTATATAAATAAGAGCTTTTGCTCATTTGTAATTAACTTTTGCTTGAGAGAGAAATATATGCTGCGCCTACCTTGCCCTCAATATTGCTCTTTTGGTATTTGTTCATGCATCTTTGCTATTACAGTTAATTGTTATGCCACATTGTCATGTCCCCATTTTTGGCAAGCATCAGAGTTCGTAAGAGTTAGCCTATTATGCGACCTTCGTAGGCTGATAGGTTGGATAGAGGGTCATTTCGGAGTTTGGCTCAGCTTCAGATTGGCAGTTTTGATCAATTGGCTTTCGTTTGGGCTTGATCGGAGTCTTCTTGCAGAAGTTGCTATTTTTAGCAGTTCCTGGCAGTCAGTGTGGGACCCCTGCTATTTTTAGCAGTATGGATTTGTCAGCATTCAGAATCACTTCCTTTGTCGACAGCATCAGACGGCTCGAGCATCGGGTTAATAATGAGCAAGATATTAATATTTAATTGAATTGATTAAATATTAATTATTTAATGATTATAATATAAAGTTATAATGTTATATTATAACTTAAGTGATTCTTCTTGAGGGGTGCGCCATCATCAGAAGGGGCCAAATGGACATTTAAAATAATATTAAAATATTTGACTGAGACTATTGAAATAATAAAAGAATTAAAAGTCAATATTTTAATAAAACCCTATCTTTAAGGAAATCGCACTTTTCAGCATTTTAGAGGATTTGCCTTGGGTTTTGAGCCATTATGAGATTATTGATTTTGAGAACTGATCAAATTGATCTGAGCAAGAGACTTTAGGGTTTCAAGTTCGAATTCCTTGGGGAACGAGCCATCTCCACTGGAAGCAATTCAAAGGGTGTGAAATACCACTTGATTTATTGCAGCAGAGGTTTCTTCAGACAGAGGAAATCACAGAGCTTCAGAGTATTCATTATCTACAGAGTTCTTTTCAGTATTTTGCATTCAGAGCATACCTATTCATCTAGGCGCCAATATTCATCATATTCAGAGACTTGGACATTGACTTCAGAGAAGGCCGTACATTTTCTTTGCTGCTGCAGCCGTACTTCTGACAGGCCGTACCTCTGTCCTTGAGCCGTACTTTTCAAATAAAAAGGAACGCCTATCTTTGTCTTGCAAATCCACTTCCACTTGGGGCGCTGGGGTTGCTGGAGGCATTTGGGATCATCAGACTGGAGGAAGATTCCACATTCATTGCAGCTGTACCTTCTCAAAGCTGAACATTAATTGCTGTTTCAAAAATCAGGTTTTCAAAAATGTTGCCTTTTTCCTTTGCATGTTATCAGATCTTCAATGTAATCGTCTCAGTAGAATAAATAAGAGTCTGGCATCTATATTCTAAAAGGATTTCGTAGTTTTCAGAGTTATACAATTTTTAGTGAATTTTTTCAAGTTATTGCAAAATTCGCAAATTTCATTTATTGTTCAAAAACCTCAAAAATTGCAAAAAAACCAAAAACCTTCAAAAAAACCTAAAAACAGTCAGAAACGAAGATTTTGGGTAAACTAGGGTTTCTACACACATAGGGTTTGATGCGATTGTGATAGTGGATTCTTTCCATAGTTTAGATAAATCTGTTTTGTGCATCTTTACCATTACAGTTAATTGTTATGCCACATAGGGTTTCATGCAATTGTGATGATAAATCTGTTTCGTGACCTTTTACCGTTATGATCGAGTGTTATGCCACATAGGGTTTCATAAGATTATGATGATAAATCTGTTTGTGAAGTCTTTTACCGTTATGATCAAGTGTTATGCCACATAGGGTTTCATAAGATTGTCTTGGTAGATTCTTAAATCTGTTTTGTGCCTAATAAACTTGTTCAGATTGAGATAATAGTTGCGCCACCTTGCCTTCAAGTAGAGAATCTGAATGCGTTTATTGTCTGAAAGTCATAACCTTGCTCCGTTTCCTCATGCTCTGTTTTCTTGAGGGAGCTGGATAGAATTTAATTTATTAAGTTTAGTTGTAGTTAGTGAATCTGCGAAACCAGAGAAAACTCAGCTGCAACGTATTAGTTTTCGAGAAAGCCTTGTACCTCTACAGCTGAAACAAAAAGATAGGATTTAGTTTAGTTTATTTCCATTTGCAAGTACTTTTGTCAAGCACAACAAGGGAGCTTCCCCTCCTAATTTGAAGAGCACTCATTGCGTAGTGTGCATAGCTGTCCGTACCAACTCTTACTCCAGAGGTGCTAGTTGTTACGCCAACACTCTACTTGCTCCCCTAGTATGACTCTGAATAGGAATGTGGGTGTTACTCCCTTCACCATTGTGATCATTTGTACCCCCTGTACCATTATTACCAACATTTTTCTGATTGTTCATAAACTGAGTAAGAAGTTGCACCAAGTGTTATTGACCCTATGCAAGGTCATTTAATATCTACATAGTATTGCCTTCAGGCGGTTCACACTTGTCACCCATATTTTCCTATTCTTGTGACTCTGAATCAAATATGTTATCTGCTGATCTATGCCTTCTGCTCCTATAGGTTATATACTCCCTTTCTTTTGGATTCATAAATGAACATGCAATTGAAATTTCTGAAATCAAGATATGAAGGCGACTTCATAGGTTGGCAGGAATGCCAGCTCTAATACCACTGTAATGTTCCCTCTAGATTTGAACAATATTTTTTTGATTGTTTTTAGTTTGACATATGTATCATTTTGTCAAACAAATAAGATTTTGTTGCAAGAAGTTTGTGACAATGTTCATAAGAATTGCAATATAGGGAAATGACATTCATCCACTTAGATAACCAATTACATTCAGATAATAATGTCTGAAATACAATACATATGGATAAACTCTGGCTACAACTGTTATGGAATTCAGACCGAGTACATTAAAATGCTAGATTACATGCAATAATATGTCAGACCTAAGAGGAACTATTGGTGTATTGTAGACCTATATGGCTTGGCATTTCTTTACAATAATTTATGAGCAATGACAATCAACAATAAATACCTGGACCCTTGGTTAGGCGATGCTCATGTAGATGTGCCACGGCTGCTTGGAAGTGACCTCGACCCAGGTAAATGGACAGACATTGAAGGTGCTGATCAATAGTTTTGGAAATCACACTCAGCCATAGCTACACACCCAACATTCCTCACATTTGTATTAGCAAAGGTTTAAACAATGATAAATGAAGTCTGCACTTCATACAACCTCCATGACTTCAAAAAACAACAAATAGTAGAGCAATGTGCTCTCAGAATCCACACCTACTGATTTCAGTCCTGAGAGAAGGGTTTGTTGGTAGCAAATACATTCCTAGGTGTAGTGATAACAATATGAGGGCCTTGTGCCCTTCTACAATGCTCACGCCCTCCAGTATTGGAATTGCGCTCTTCTCTATACAAGCATAGATGTTGCGCAAGAATGCTAATAGTTATAACCCTCAGCACACTTCTTTCAGCTTAGCATGAATAACCCAGTTTGCACCCAGTTCGATATATGCAGCTACAGGAACTTCTAAACTCCATGTCTAGGTTTAAATGCAATTAAAACCTCGTCAACAATAGAAATATCACAACAATGGCAGTCGACTAGCTGTATGTTGTACCCCAAAATTAAAATTTTTGTTACACTTAGATATTTTGAAGAAATGAGTAAAAGTCTTGATAAATCAGTCAAAAAGGTCAAAATTTGGGTATGCATGTTTTGCATGAGGGGTTAAAACGCAAAATTTTCAAAATCTGACGATCTGGGTCTGCTAAGAGCAGCTTAATCAACAAAACCCATATCTCAATTTTTCATCACTAAATTTTAGGAAAACTGCTATTTTTAGAAATTTTCTAAAATTAGTAACGTTTTCTGGGTTTTTTTGGGTTTCTTTGGAAATGGATACTGGCAAAACTTTCTAAAAATAGAAAGTTGGTCCGACAAGGTCCGAACTGATTTTGATTGGCTCAAAATACGTCCATATCAGGCTGGTGTAGTCAGAATCTTAAAAAGATCAGTTTTGCCCTACTGGGTCTATTTTGCTTTTCAGAAGTGTATCAGGAGCTCCGAGGTCATCAATGGAGGTCAGTCGGCTGCCAGGCGACAATTTTAGTATTCAGAACATTCAACAGAAGGTGAAATGAACGTGTGCAAAGAACGAGGAAGAAAATGAAAGATGTTGAAAATTTTCTAACACTGGTGACTATGGGCGCCCCAGGTGAAGAAAGGCGCCCATCTTTTTAGGGCATCAAATGTCAAATTTAGGGTTTGTGTTTCCAGTCAAATTTGCTCAGTTCTCTGTCAGTTCCGCAACGAATTCAACGGCACAGTCATCAGGCGATCCAGTTGTCCGGAATTCAAAGCTGAACAGGGAGATTCCAGATTGATGTCAGAAGGAGAAAATGAGAAAATATCAAAAATTGACTAAGTCTGGGTAAAATGGGTGCCCCTGGTGAAGAAGGGCGCCCAAGTTTTAAGGGTATCAAACAGAGGAATTTGCAGACGAAGCCTTAACGTGATCTCTTCGCAATCAATCCAGCTTTCCAATGAGATATCCAGCACGTTGATCGGAGGTCGTAGTCGCCGGATACTAAGCGCTGAACAGGGGGTTTGGCGAGAGCTGAGAACAAAGATTCAGAAGCAAACACAAAAAAGGTTAAAAAATAATCTAACTTTGGTGAACATGGGCGCCCCCGGCCAAGATGGGCACCCAAACTTTTGAAGGCCTTAAATTCTTTGTTTGACAAAGTTCATCCCAGAGGACCCCACCTCATATCTCGTCAGCTTCGCGATGAGCATAACAGGCAGTCGATCTGATGCTCGGAGCTCCAGATTGAAAGAGATCATCTGTAGAAGAGGAGCTAATGAAGAAATTTGAAGGTCATGAAAATGGCTAACTCTGGACAAAATGGGCGCCCCTAGAAGGAAAAGGCACCCATGATTTCGGAGGTAGAGATCAGGTTTTTTTGCCAGAGGTGCCTCCAGAACATCTTTCTCAGAATCAGTCAGGCTCCGCCATGAAACCCTCAGCTCGCCTGTCGAATCAATTGACAAACGGGAAATCGGAGGCGGAGTTCAGGGTCAAAATGGAGAAAAGTTGAAAATGCCAAAATTTTGGCTAACACTGGATAAAGTGGGCGCCCTTGGTGAAGAAGGGCGCCCAACTTCTCATGCCTTAGAAATTTTTTCGGAATTTTCATAAGTTTCAAAAATACCAGTGAAGGAGGATGGCGTCCAAATGCATTAAACAAAGATTTTAGGGTTTTGAAATAAAAGCAAAAGAAAGCAAAACCTAATTCAAGCCCTAAAGTCTATTTAACACCTCTTTTCAATGCTATTTTTATTATTTTTGCAGGTAGACTTCAAAGGAGAAAGTTGAAGCAGCATGTTTGAAGAATTTTCATGATCCAAGAATTCATCTTTGCTGGTTTTTCATCAGATTTTTCAAATCAGCAAGCATAAACCCTTGCTTTTTCAAGTTTTTCATTCGGAAGATCAAATTTCTCAAAGGGAAGGCCAAGGTTTCCAGTTTTCAATCATCTGGGTCTTTTCTCTTCAATCTTCTGAAGGAAATTTTCAAGAACTTCATCAAGTTGCAGCAGCTGCTTTTATTTTGCATGTCAGTGAAAACATCAGTGCATTCAATTTTCAACCATCTGGGTCCGTTCCAATCAGTCTTCTGAAGAAAACCCATATCACAACTTTTTTCAAGAAAATTTGAAAACCTAGGGTTGGCTGCTTTTTCAATCAACCGTCAGGGTTTTGCAAATCTAATCAACTGGGTCCATTTCTAATCTTGTTCTGAACAAAACCCAGGTGCCAGCTTCTTTCGGGAAAAAATTGAAGAAATTAGGGTTTGCTGCTTTTTCAGGCAAAATTCAAAATTTTCCAAAACGGACGATCTAGGTTGTCTTGCAACGAATTTCTGAACAAAACCCATATCTCAGAAAAATTCTCAAAAAATTTGCCCGTTGGAGCAAGAAAATCAGCATTCTAAAATAAGAAATTGCTCAAGACTTGTCTGAACCTAGGCGAGTTTACAGTCATTCTTCAAGTTTTCTGAAATGGAGTACACTCCCAATGTTTTCAAGACTGAATCAGCTCTCTATCACGATTACATCAAAACAGCTGAGACAGACTTGCATCATATCAAGCCGGTGTTCGATCTACATGCCTTGGAGAGAGAGCAGGCAACACTTCAATCAAGAACTTGGGACATTTTGGACTCCTCGCAGCAGCGTCAATCCCTATATCAATTCAGAGTCTTGAGTTCGTAATTGCTTGCATTAAGCATTACAACCCGGCTACAAGGGAGATCTAGTCAGCAGACGGTAGATTGATTTGCAGTCTAAAGCCTGATATGATCGAGAAGTGTTTTTCCATCCCCCCATGGCCTGAAAGCGTTACTCTCTCAAAGGATGAATGCAAAAGGATATGGAATATGCACAAAGATAAATATAGCAAGAAGATTGCACAGATGTGGATGAAGGAAAAACATAAGACATTGCCAAAGAATGTCGGGCTTGAGGAAGTGCAAGATCAGTTTCAGAGTGTTGTTCACAGTTGCAGTCCAGTTGGCGGAAGGATAGGCCATATTTTAGTGATGTCAGCAAAGTTCGAGAAAGCGGCCAGTGAGGTCGAAGATTTCCTGAGATCTATCGCAAATGCTGAAGATATTCTAGAAAAGCGGTGTTTTGCTATTGAGGGCATAGATGCACCGAACCGAGACACAATTTCTAATTTCCTAGCGGATGTGATCGAGCTTTAAAGCAGCTTTCTTTCCCGCTTTCTTTCTATTCTTGGAATGATCCTTATCCATTCTTTGAGAAGAGAAAGAAGATAAGATGTAATAGTTGGCGTTTCCCGCTTTTTCTACTTTCTAGGGTTTTAGATGTTATCTTCTTTCTAGATTTAGTAATAAAGCTTGCTTGCTGAGCAAGCCCTAGATGGTGAAAGCAAGGAGATTTTAGGGTTCCCTACTCCTCTGCTTCTCTATAAATAAGAGCCTTTGCTCATTTAGTTTCTTTAACCGTGCTAGTGATAACAAAACGCTGAGCCTATTGTGCCTTCTATTTGTTATTTGAGTATTGTTCAATTGTGTTGTGATAGCAAATTGTTGAGCCTCTTTAGCCAACAAGGAGTTAGTGTGATTGCTTTTTCTAGTGTGTAAGAACAAGATTGCAAGCCTCCTTAGCTGCAATTTCCCAGGCATGTTAGAAGTGAGTTATGTTCCAGAGATTTGAGTAATAAAATCATGAGCCTCCTTTGCCTTGGTCCAAAATCTCAGATTTCCTTTATTTATGTTCTGCTTTTATGATCTTGATTTCAACTTACAGTGAAGTGTGTAGGTGTTTGTTGAGAGAGAGGTTATTAAAGTATTTTGTCATAAAATCTACCTTTGTTCATTTCTAGTTTCTCTTGCTCTGCTCTTACTTGAGAAGTTAGAAACGCCTTTAGTTTAAGTTAGTCGTAGTTGAAGTTCTCAAAACAGAAAATCTCAGCTGCGGCGTTTGTGTTTAATAAACCTTGTGCTCTAAGCTGATAAAAAAGATAGGCAACTTAGTTTTAGTTTACTTTCTTTCAAACACCATCAGCAAGAGGGAGCTTCCCCTCCTAATTTGAAGAGCAGTTTATCTGTGGATAGCTGTCCGTTTCAAATACGCATTCTAGAGGTGCGAATTTAAACGGCAACACTGTACAAGCCTTTAGTCGCAGCATTTGCAACAGTATCAAACCTCCAAAATGAGCAGTATGATAAACGCTAAACCCCAAATTTTCCTCCGCAGGAGACTCACAAATTTGTAATATCGTGTAATTGGAAGACTTGAGTGATCTCTCCTCAAACCAGCTAGGGTGGAGTCGTTTCACCACCGAAACCAGCTGCGTTAGGGTTTTCGTTCCCCGAAGCCAAAAACTCTGAAAGGCTCCGAAAATGTGAATTAGAGAAAATAAGCAAGCATCCTTCATATGAGCTGTAATTCCACCTTTTATTTTACTTGCCTTTTTGCCGCTCAATAAAATAAATAAAGTTACTTTATTACCCCTTTTAATTAATTATTTAACATTACCTTTTTAATTGCACTTTTCCCACCAGGTAACATTAAATAATTATATAAACTAATTCCCTTTTCTCAACTATAGCCTACAGGAATTAAATAGGATTGTTGGCGTTTCAATTCACACCTTTGGAATGCGGATTAGAAACGGATAACTATGCACAGATAAACTGCTCTTCAAATTAGGAGGGGAAGCTCCCTCTTTGCTGATTATGCTTTAAAGAAAGTAAACTAAACTATTTGCCAATCTTTTTGTTCTCAGCTAAGAGCACAAGATTATAAAACTCTATTGCCGTAGCTGAGGTTTTCTCTTTTTGAACTTCAACTACAACTAAGCCTACTCTAATGACGCTTTTAACAACTCAAGTAAACTTAGAGCTTGAGGGTTAAAAGTAAACAAGGAATGATTTTGGTAACATAGATATTTAAACAAACTGTCTTCGAACGCACACCTAAAGACTCATTGTACTTTTTGATGCAAGCTAAAATAAAGATTATATAAGTAGAACATATAAAACAAAACTTGAGACAGTATATCAAAGCAAGCATAAGATTTCCTTTCTCAAATTTCAAATAACGATTACACTTCTGGGACAGCAGATTTGTAGCAATAACAGGCTTATAGTTTAGCGATCAAACCAGAACACACTTGACACAAATAACAATGGACTGAAGAATAACTTGCAGCAAAAGGCAAGCATGCAAGCTTGCTGTTACACTAAGTGAACAAATATTGAATAACAATTTGCAGGCAAAGTGGGCTCAACAATTTGCTATCACAATAACGGTTAAAGAAAATTGGGCAAGGCTACCCTTATTTGTACACAAGCGAAGGAGCAGGGAACCCTAAAATCTCCTTGCTTTTACAACAAGACATGCCAGCATGCAAGCTTTATTTCTAAAACTAAAACAAGATAACTATGTCAACCTGCCGAAAGCAAAAAACAGGGAAAGAACTATCACAATGTGATTCTTTTCTATTTTCCAAAGAATAGATAAGCATGAGACAAGAATAGCAAGAAAACTCAGAAAAAGTGTCGAGTTAACTGCTACTTTAAATCTATCTTTGGAGATATTTGCTGTCCTGATAAGATAACTCATCCATTGGTATTTTGGGAGACTAAATCTGCCAGAAAGCTGGAAACTGCCTCTTTGTCAGGTGCATTGATACTATCTCGAGCATAATTCCACTTTTCTAGGATTTCCTCGCCTTCTGCAATCGAATTTAGAAAATCTTTGACATCTTCAGTTGCTTTATCAAATCTTGCTAATTTTAAATGGCTCTACAACTGGAGTGATGACCTTTTATAAATATATCCTCTTGCTTTAGCATATCTTTTTTTTACCCTGTGTGTGACCATCTTCTGACATTCCTTTGTTTCTTTTGTAGCTTTTATACTTTTGACACTTCTAATTTTTCAATGGAAGAATATTGTACGATGAAAATCTTGAATTTCAACTATGAACATGCCTATGTCTGGAAAAGATTTGTGCAAACTGTTGAAAACAAGTTGTTGAATTTTCTTGAAAAAACAAATTCTTGAAAAATAAAACTGAGGTCTAGGTTTTGTAGAGAATGTCATTCTAAAGAGACCCAGATTAATGAAAACTAGAAAAACTGATTTTTTCAAGAACATGCAATATGTTCAATTTTTGGCCGGAAAAAGCTGAAAAACTAAGATATGGGTTTTGAAGATAACTATATTCTGAAGCAACCCAGATTGTCAGTTTTTTGAAAAAGCTGATCTTTCCTCAACATGCCAAGCTTCAAAAAATAGTTGAAAAACTAGGATCTGGGTTTTGTAAACAATTTCATACCGAATAGACCCAGCTTATTAGATTTTTAGAAAATTGAGGTTTTGTCAGAAAAGCGTGGAAAAAGCATATTCTTGAAAATATAAAATTTTCCAAACTTGAAGAGTATGAAAAACCAAGCGGACCCAAATTGATGGAATTGGAAAAAGATGCCCCCCTTCTTCTGAAATGTGATGCCTTGGAAATTTAAAGCACGAAAAAGCGAGCCTCTGTGCAACTTGATCTCAAAACTATGAAGAACATTGAAAACCCACCACGTTTTGGCCTTCAAATCTTGATCTAAAGAAAATTGTACGTTGCCTCCTATGGATGCTAACTTGCAAAAAGTGAGTAATTAATGCCAAAAGCCTTCTTAACTAGGTTTTGAGGATAAAAACGCTTTATTCTCCAGCTTTAAATCTTTGAAGCCAATCTTGAGCCAAAAACATCGAACGTAGACACTGTTTTAAATGATGAATGACGAAAATTGGGAATTTCACTAAGGCATGGAAACTTGGGCACCCTTCTTGGAAGACTTAAGCCATTTTTTTTTAAATTTTCAACTTTTTGCTTGATAAAATGCATCCCTTTGATCTTCAATTTCGGACACTAGATGAATCTTATGAACTGGCTGACTGATTCGTCGAATAGCCTGATCAAATCATAGATGATTGTTTTGGAGGCAACATCTGCTAAAAACATCATCTAAACCCTCAAAATCTTGGGCGCCATAGCTAGCTAGGGCACCCAGGTCCTCCAGAAATAGATTTTTTTTTTTGTTCTTCAATTTTTAGTGTTTTTTGATCTTCGGATGAATTCGCAATTCTGGTTGCTCAGGAGCTCCGATGAACTAGATGCTGGATTTGTTGGATAGCTTGTTGAAACTGGAGAAGATCTTCTTGGAGGTAACTTGTTCTAAAAACTTCATCTGGCATCCTGAATTCCTAGGCGCCCTTGGCTACCTGGGGTGCCCAACCTTGCCAGAGTTAGATTTTTTTCTGTGTTTTTCATTTATTCTCTTCATTTTCTCTATCTTTTTGATCCGCAATATCTGATGACTGGAAAATCTTGTAAGCTCACCTTTGAATTTGTTGGAGAGCTTGTTGGAAATTGAAAGAATGTTCTGGAGATTGGTAACCCTGAAACCACCTTTTGTGCCCTCAAAATATTAGGCACCCCTGGCTACCTGGGGCACCCAAACTCTTCAGACTTAGTCAGTTTTTAGTGAATTTCAACTTCCAATTTTGATCTTCCATGCCTTGTCCTCCATTTGATTTGAAACTTTGGGTGATTGAAGAATCTGATGAAATGGTTGAGACATCCATCGGAAAGCTTGCGGAATTTTGAAAACAATGATTGATTTGGCAAACCCTAACAGCTGAATATGACCCTCCAAAACCCTAGGCGACCCTGGCTAGCTAGGGTGCTTTTACTAGCCAGAGATAGAATATTTTCGATGATTTTCATGATTTTCAGTTTGCTACTTTGATGAAACTTTTATATTTGATTCGAGATTTCGGTTGGTTGATTGATCTGATGGACCTATTGATGGATTTACTGCGAAGTCGGAAGGATTCTAAGCAAAATTGTTCTAGATGTAGAAACCCTAATTTCATCTTCTGAGGCCTTGAAAGGATGGGCGCCCCTAGCTAGTAGCGGCGCTTTTATGAGCTAGACTTAGAATTTATTTTCAATTTTTTAGCTTTCTCTTCTGTTCCTTGCGTTCCGCGCTTTGCGTTCGGCAAATGTTGCATTCACTTCACTGAAAAATATCCTAGGCAAAGTCAGCTAGACGGCTTGACTAGACAGGGGTGCCTAGCATCTCCAGTATTCGTCAAATTTCTCCATTTTCAATATTTTCCAGCTTCCTTCCTTCATTCTCCATTTCACGAACATCTTTCACTGTTATCTGATTTGTGCAATGCTTGAGACCTTGAATTTGACACTTGTCAGTTGACCAACCTCCATTGATGACCTCAGATCTCTTATTTTAGCTTCTGAAAAAGCATAATAGACTCACAGGAGAAAAACTGAATTTTTGACAATTCTGACTAGACTAGCCTGATGAGGAAGTATTTTCAACCAATCAAAATCAGTTTGAACTTTGGAAGCCGAGATTCTATTTTTAGAAATTTTGAATTTTTTGAAATTTTTTTCAACATCCATTTGAGAAGAAACCCAAAAAAACCCAGAAAAAGTCTTTTTTAGAAACTTTCTATTTTTAGAAAATTTTCTATAATTTTCGGCCGAAAAACTGAGATCTGGGTTTTGTGGAAAACTTCGCTTTGAGCAGATCCTTAGATTTTGAAAATTTTGAGTTTTTCATCCACATGCATGACATGCAAGTTTTCATTTTTAGACTTTTTTTGCAATTTTTACGAGACTTACCATTTCTAAAAAATGCCCAAGTGTAGCAAAATTTTTACTTTGGGTACAACAATTCTAATATGTCCACCTGGAGTGATCACTAAGAAGGGGACATTACAATTATGTAGCTACTATTGTAAAGGGGGTTTCACAGCTAGGTGCGCCCCTAAAAAACCTTACCAAGAAGGGGGCTTTTGGATGGTTGGATGAGGCCCAATAGGCATTTGACATGCTCAAGGAGGTGATGAGCTCTTGTCTCGTGTTGGCATTACTGGATTTCACTCAGTCTTTCATTCTTGAGTGTTATGCATTAGGGGAAGGCATTGGAGCAATCTTGATGCAAAATATGCACCCCATTACATATGAGAGCCGAAAACTTAGGGGTAATGAAAGGCTCTATTCCATTAGGGGTAATCTCATTGCTTGAAAATCAAATAAATTTTAATCAATGCACAAATTTGTTGTTATGTGAAGTTAGTTTTATTCTTCCAGCATTGATAAAGTAGTTGATGACTTGTTCGACGCATTGCTATGGCCGAAGGCTTAAATGCTAGTGGGTCGCAAGGGGGTTAGCTTCGGTGAGGCCATTAGGCTAAGCCAGAGAAAAAATGCAACCATACAATATGTGTTTTGGCACATCCGCACAATACAACATGCTTGCTTGCTATTATGTGTGGTGTGGAAGGGTAAGTGGAGGTTTTATTGAGAAGAATCTACATTCTTTTCATGTCAAAATTGCTTTAAAATCACGTCTAAGTTGTGTTTGACCTACAACCTTACCATACGATGAGTATCCATAGAAAAATTGGCGAGCTTTCGTAAAAAATCAGGATAATTTTTTGCGAGTTTCCTTTGAGATAACTCAGTGTGGGGAAAAACTTAGGAGTACTTGGTGAGTTTGCAAACTATGGTTTAAACAATTTTCGATGTAAGGAAATTTATCATTCCCTTTTGTTTCACCTACAAATTCGAAGAAATGTTCTACCTTACATGTTATTCCATTTTTTGTTGAATTGCAAGATACATTTACACTGGTAATAGCTTTTGGTGCTCATCATGGGGCATGAAAATTCATTAGTTCTTTTACAATGGATGACCATTTGTGGTCCTAACGCTCCTATTTTGCAGCCTAACTTGAATTGGATTAAGATCAAGAAAAATCTAGAGCTTAAGGTGCTTTGCTTTTGATTACAAGAAAATTTTTGTGCGGTAACGAGTTGCTGCAATAATTTTGGACAAAGAGGCAAGGAAAAAAAATACCGTTGTAGAAAAACCAGTTCTACCTCCTCCAAATTACAATTGAAGAAGATTGGTGAATGAAATTTATACATGCTCAAGTCACAGTGTAGGTTGTTAGTGTTGTAGCGGCGGGAGATATTTTCTCCTAATTATATCTTGCTCAAGGCAGGTCGGCCTTCATCTTTTATAAATAAAATATATTTGTTCTAGGTCGGCCCTAGAGAGAAGGCCACCTAGCTTGGTATTTATAGGGGATGGAGTCCTCTCATTTTATTATCAATTCATTCACTCACCAATTCGTATCTTCAGCAGCAGTCCGCCATTCTTAGCAACAGTTCGCCATTCTTAGCAGCAGATCCATTTCAAAGAGAAGTGTCATCATTTGTGGAGAAGTGCCTCCATTCATTGTATTAGTCTCTGCTTTGTGTAGGGCCTGATTTGTATTCAGTTTCCTACACTTTTCTTCTGATATATAAGAGAATATTGCTGCTAGGCTTTTCTCCCTCGAGCAGGAGGGTTTTCCTAGGGTAATCACTGTGTTCATTGTTCATTGTGTTGTATTTTCTGCTTGTTGACATTTTTGATCTAAAAACTAACATTGTTGACAAAAACTCAAAAACCGAGTTGAGCTGATTATCTTTGTAATCTATAGTGCTGTGATTAGCATTCTGTTGGCGTAAAATCTAACACCTCTGGAGTGCAGGTTTGTACGGACAGCTATGTACACTACGCAATGAGTGCTCTTCAAATTAGGAGGGGAAGCTCCCTCGTTGTGCTGGAATGCATGGAAAAGAAAAGTAATCTAAGAACTATTATTAATCTCTCTAAAATGCAGGATGGATTGAGGAGCAATAGGATGAAGGATTAATTATCCGAGATTGCATAAGGAATTCAACGGGAGGAAGAGCTTGAGGCAACCTGTGAGGAAGTCATGCTGGTTGGAGAAATGAACAAACATGGAGACATAGCTTGCAACCATGGGACTGAGTTGGTGGCACATAACTCTCTTGATTCTTCACTAGAGGTATCTCTCGAGGGCACAAGGTTGGGTCAGCCTTGGATGGAGAGTTTACATCAACAAAGAAGATTGAGAAAGATGAAGTCACTAAACAATGAAGAACCTATACAGATTGCCATTGCAATCAATTTCTTCGAAGAGGAGGAAATGACATTCAGAGGGAGTCTGACAAATCAACAGAGGCAATCCTGGACAAGGAGGTCAGAAGGTTGATGTGGGTGCTTGGAGCTTCAGTAGGCATATGTAAAGGCCAATCAATTGCTTGGATTTATGAATGCATTCATAATATTTTCAGCCACTGGTCTGAGCATATATATTAGCTGCTAATATGTCGTATCCCCCCCATTTTTTGGCCGAGCATCCGATTGATGGTGAGATTGGCCTATCATGAGACCTAAATGGGCGATGGAGTGGTTGAAGGGTCGTTTAGGAGGTTGGCTCAGTCCAGTTAGGCATTATTGATCAGTGGCTTTTCGTTTGGGCACCGATCAGGAGACCTTTTTGCCCAATTGCTATTTTACTTGATTCTGGCCCGGGCGTTAATGGGACCTTTGCTATTTTAGCGATGTAAGTTAGCGTTAAAGGGATGTTCGGTGTTAAATCGGCATCGAACGGATCAGTCATCGGACGAATAACGAGGGAGATATTAATATTTAATTATATTAATTAAATATTAATTATTTAATGAATATAATATAAAGTTATAATATTTTAATTATAACTTAAGTGATTCCTTTTGAAGGGGCGCCCAACATTAAAAGGGGCCAGTTGACGATTAATTTAATATTAAAATATTTGACGGAGACTATTGAAAAATTAAAAGAATTAAATGTCAAATATTTAATATTTCCCTATCTTTAAGGAAATCGCACTTTTGTGCAATAAAGAGGTTTTGCCTTGGTTTCGGAGCTATTATGACATTTGATGAATTGAAAATTTGCCAGTCTTTGCCAGAGGACGAAGCTTTAGGGTTTCAGACTCGAACGCATTGGAGAACGAGCCATCTCCAGTGAGAGCGATTCAGAGGATGTGAAATAGCATCTGATTTATTGCCAGCACAGAGGTTTCTTCATTCAGGAGGAATCACAGAGTTTCAGAGATTATTAATTTACAGAGCTTCAGCATCTTTATTCATTCAGAAGACCTTCCATTCTCCAAGGCGCCCATTCTTTGTTATTCTGGAGTCTAAAAAAAGGGAGCCGTACAAAGTTTAATCATTGCTGCTGACAGCCGTACTTTGGTACAGCAGGGCCGTACTTCCATTAAAGTTGTAGCTTCTCAGTTGAAACACTTTCCAGTGTTTACATACAGAACATACTGCAAATCCAGGCGCTTATCCTTATGGATTCTGGAGACTTTATTGAGTGTTGCACTTCATTCATTAATTGCTGATCATCATCAAGCCGTACTGCTGTGTACCAGGCCGTACCATCAATAAAGAGGCGTGTTCTTTGCTCTGGGAAAAAACGCCTATCTTCTTACCTTCTCTCTTCTTCACTTTGGGGCGCTATGGTTGCTGGAGGCTTTGGAGATCATTATTCTGAGGGAGAAGTCACTTTACTTGCAGCCGTACTATCCAAATATCAGATCAGATCGCTGCTTTTTACCAGGTTTTCATTAATATCATTGTATTTCCATTTGCATGCAACTGGGTCATATTGTAATCATCTTCAGCAAACTTTATATTAGACAAGCTTCAATATTTGCTATAGATTCTGTAGTTCTCAGAGATACATTATTTTATTGCATTTATTCTGTATTACTTGCAAAAAGCGCCATCTTCATTTATTGCTCAAAACCCTCAAAAACGTCAAAAGAATTAAAAAATTGCAAAAACAAACCAAAACTTCAGAAAACAGCAAAAACAATCAAGCAGAATCGGGAAACTAGGTTTCTACACAATAGGTATTCACTGGATGGTTGTGTGACCATGACCACAACAAGCCTTTGAAAAGCAGTACGAACTATGAAGAATAGGATGCACTAGGTACCCAAATGGTATGACAGACTTTAGTAAAGGTACGATGCCTAGAAAAGGTAAGGTGGCATGATTCACCCTATATGATAGGCTCTATATGGTATGGCTTGATGAAAAAAAAAAAACTACAACAATAGAAAAGATACTGTTCAACAACAGATGATGGAGATAACAATGATCAAGATGTGATCAAACAACTTCATTCTGACAATCTTTTTGAATGCTCAAATTGGAAATTGGAATACTTCAACTTTCAGCACAATGTTATCCTGAGATGGAATCACATTAATGGACAAGAATGTTTTTGATCTCCAATCCCAATTCCTCCAAGGGTTTTTGTCCTTGGGTGAGATTCGAGAAGATGAACATTAATGCTGAAATTGTTAGAAAGGGGTTTGATTTCAATAAACAATGGATGCATTCCTTTGAGCAATTCTCTTCCTTTTATAAACTCCATTTTTGCCTTTTTTTAATTTGAATTCTCTTTTCCCTCCAAAAATTCCCTCCAAAAGTGTTCACTGCAAACACTTTAGTAAAATATTATATAAGGATTTATTATTTCTCATTTAGACGGCCCTCTTTATAATAATAATATATAAGTTGTCCTCGTACAATATTTTAAAATAAAATTATCATGACTAACTCAAAATAATATTATTAAATTATTTTCTTAACTTTATCCCTTAGCTTGAGGGAAATAAAGAAATAGGCTATGGGTCTCCCAGTTAATTTAATTTTGAAAAAGGGACATGACAGTACAAAAAAGGTAGAGGAGTCGGTCAATATGCATTCCAAATTGCACTTCCTTTCAAATAAGCAAGTCGAGTACAAGGAAAAGGTAATGATGAATTCAGATGTAGCCTTTAAGAATTTTGACTTGGATGCTATTGTTGCACATTTTCTTCATCTCAATTGAGGATGAATGGCACGAGGTTGCTACATAGGATTTGTATAGTGGAGTTAGTGGGAATGCTGCCAGGGTTGCTTTTGGTTCTAATGAACCAATTGACGCTCTTGGTGAAGAGCAATATGATGATGATTGATTTGTAATTTTGTATTGATTTGAAATTTAATTATCAATTATCACTATCAGCTGCATTCACAGTTCTGTATATTTTAAAAAAGTAATGGTTGTTTTAATATATTTTTAATATCATATATATTGTAAGGCTGAACCTAGCTGTATTGAACCTGGGGTTTTTTTATTTTTGGCGAATTCTGAACCACAAACCTGAACCTGAACTGGCAACATAAAAAGTCATAAATATTAGAACTAAAGCATGGGAATAAAAGAATTTGAAAAGAACATATCCAGAAATTCTGAATATGGATCTGTAATAATCCCAAAACACTGCATGTGGCAAAGCTAGGTGTGAGTTATTGATGAGGGATGACAAGCCATTTATGAATGAAACCCAGTCTAATCTCTTTCCAAAATTAGATGCTCTTAATATTTATTAAGTATTTGCATGCAATATGATTTTGATGTACAGTTAGTTGTGATGAAATGTAATGGTTTTTGACACAATCCTTGGAAGTTAATTGGGATGGACACATCCATAATACAAAGCTTTTAAAATTCTTTTCTCTTTTTTTTTCCAACATTGAGTCTTCATGTCAAGTTCCTTAATACTTAAAAATTATATTTCATGTAATGTATATTTTTGTGTATCTTATACTACTTTTCAGTTTCTATGTATGGGTGTAGCTGTCATTGTTCAATGCTTATTTGTTTTCCAGGTACTGTATTTGCTAATAATTTGTCTTGACAGCACCCATTGGAGGTGAGATAACCATAATGTCTGAAACTGAACTTATTGGGAAGGGTCCTCAGACAGCAGCTGAGAGACGTTTAATGGAGCAGTTTCCAGATGTTGGTGAAAGGCATGGGCACAAATCAACATCTTCAGGAAATCACATGTCAACTAGTCAAAGGTGTTTCTATACACCAATTCCACTTTCTGTGAAGTGTAAAGGGATGACTGCAGAGGAACTTACTGCAGCAAATATTGAGAAAGTAAGTATGTTTATTATACGATTTTTTTCATCTATATGAATACACTTTATTTAGATTTTCTGTAGTTACAAGTTACAACTTAAAGTCCTTTTTGTGCTGAATTATGCTCTGATATGGTCTTGAATCAGCCCATGCCTCTCAACCTCCCTTCTCCCAATAGCAATCTCCTTCCAAAACCTGACCTGGACAAGATCAAATCTAAATTGATTGGCTAGGAAGGTTTTATTCTCCCTCTAGTGTAGGTCATCGTTGCCTCTACTGAAAGCAAGTCCTTGCCAGAAAAGAAATCAAATCTGTAGTGTTGCACAATACTAACCAGGTTTGTAAAGAAGACCTACAGTCCTTTATCTCCTAGTATGCACAACAAAGCATGCCAAAGCCTAGTTTCCCCTTTCCCAAAGCCAGCAAGTGCTCCCTGAAATAGGCTACACTTCCAAAACTCTTCTCCTTTGTGGAGGAAATGGAATAAAGAATTTGGATGCTCAAGGAACAAGCTCTAATTATGGATTTATGGGAGCTTTTCTTGGACCTAGAGCCCTGAAATTCTAGGTTCAAGAAATTTCAAAGCTTAGTGGATTCGTTGACCTTTGACTATGTACTGTCCCTTCCTTAGGCGTTTCTGATCTGAGCAGAGGTTGACCTATTACTAGGGTTCCCGTAGGTCAACAATATAGATAGGGGACCCATTTCGGGATTGTGGAACCTTGTTGGGAGCTTTCCAAGCCTTTAGTTTGAGATTCAGAGGTTGAATTCAAGGTTATTTAGGAAATATTAAAGTTGTCTCTAATGGAATAGTGAAGGGGTGAATAGTAACTGAAAATTAGAAGGTTGAATAGTAAAAAGTTCACTCCCTTGTGCCATGAAGCCTAGAGACATAACTTGAGGCTTTTAAAAACAACTTCAATGATAAAAAAGGAAGTCTCTTTGAAAACCCATGCCTAGCTTAAGGAGATAAAGCAATTTCCTTAAAAAGACTTAAATAGTATTCATAATGCTAAGTAAAAAGGAACCCTAAAAGGGGCGACCACTTTGGGGAATAGTGAAAAGTATATATCAAATGAGTTTGAGACTGCCATTTCACACATCTCAAGTTTATAGTTTTCAGAGCAGCTTGCCGGTTGGAGCTCAAGGAGGGTTTCTACATGTAGATTTGGCCTTCTAGGAATGAAAACTCATGGGAGAAGGGAGTATTGGACGTAGCCCCAACATTCTAGAAGGTAAAAATAGCTTATGAAGGTTTGCTTAACAGTTTGGCAGCTAGTTTTGAGGAAGAATATTGCAGATCAGTCCATTTTGAGGGAAGAAATTTACATCAGATTGCAGACCAGTCCTTTTAGAGGGGATTTCTACCATCTTACAGCAGTTGCATAGTCAACCGCACCTCTGTTTGGCATTTGGGATTCAAACCCTAAGTGCTAAGTGAAGTTTTTGAAGATTTGGAGCTGAGAATTTACCTACAGCAGTGGCACAACTCCTCTCACACCTAGAAACAAATTGGGTAGTCATTTTTAGAGCTGGGAGAGTTTGAAATTGTTGTCATAGAGTTATATCAGACTTGAGATTTTATCTGCAGCCTTGTAAAAAGCCATTTCCAGGTCTATGGATGAATGGGTATGTTGCAGTTAGCCCATATCTATGTAATTTTTGTCTTTTAATTAATAGAATTTGTGTATGCTTGGTTATTTTTCCTTTATCAGCATTGTATATGTCATGCAATTTGCATAAACTCAAAAATAAAACACAAAAAAATTAGAAAAACCATGAAACACAAACAAAACCAAACCTATTCTATACGTTGGTCAAAGACTTCATGAGAAACCAAAATCAGAAAATTTAGATTAGATTGAGGAAGGAATCTTTTAGTGGTATCAGAGCCATGATCTTGACAGCCTATGGGCACTCTGTTTAGTCCTATGCATCTAGAGAGGTTGGGCCGCACAGATATTACTCCCGCAAGAGAGCACATAGAGAGTTTGGGGTTGACACTAGCACTCCGGGTGTAGTTATGAGAGACACCCATGATGGCAGTAGAAATCCCCATCAGGGGGAGAGATAGAATCCGCAAGATCTTGATCGTGAGTTATTTAGGACTTTCGTTAATGCACAACCACTGATTGTTCAGGCATTAGACAGACTTCAGTATACCTTGGACATGATGGATTTGGGTCGGCCTAGGGATAGGCGTGGCAGACATGACATGTGAAAGGGCAGATAGGTCTGTTATAGTCACAGGCAGCCGTGGGAGTAGTAGGGCTCCCTCATCGAGGGACAATACTCTGGGTTCTCCTAGGCGTGACATAACTCATACACGCACAACAGATAGGCCCATGCAGCCCCATTTTCCTCCTAGAGATGAGCCACCACTAGTTGACTTGCTTGAGGGAGTGGAGTTTCGGGATACTGTTATGGCAGTGAGTGATGAGTGGGCATGCCTTCTATAGCATGTTAGGGATGCCTTTCCTCTACCTCAGTATTGTTCATAGCGTAGAGATAGCACGAGGAACTGTGGTGATAGGGGGCCTAGACAACAACATAATGGTGACATCCATTGAGCTACCCGTAAGCTCACTATATCTCCCTTTGAGGGTAGCGAGAAGATCGCTACTCAAGCTTGGGTGCAGAAGCTTGACATCTACCTTTCACTTAAGCCGATGCTGGAGGACGAGGCCATCCAGTTTGCAATACTACACTTAGAGGGCGTGGCTTATGATTGGTGGCATCATGGTTTGGTTACCCAAAACCATAGGCTTATTCACTCTTACTAGGAATTCATTGAGCGATTGATTGCCAAATTTGACCATAAGGATGTTGAGTTGTACTATAGGGATTTAGCCGTACTGCGACAGACTGGACATGTTGAAACTTACATTAATGAGTTTCAATGCATTGCTGTTATGGTTCTTGAGATGCCAAATAGACGCGTGGTGATGCTTCTTATAGATGGTTTACATGACAGGTTACGGGGTTTGGTGAAGGCTCTTAAGCCTAGGACTTTACACGAGGCCATTTAGATTGCGACCCAGTTTCCTCTCTTGGAGCCCATCTCTTGTTGAGTTAGCACGCTTTTCACTGCTGGATCCGTGACATATACAATGGTGTGAGAATTCAAGATATAGAATCTGAAATTCTTTATAGCTCAAACCACTGCATAGGCATTCTTTTCAATTTGAGAGTATCTTGATTCACTGTCCTTAAAACTATAGCTCATGAAAGCTATGGGAGATTCAGTTTCTTCATTTAATTTCTGTGTCAGAATGGTAGACAAAGTATGTTCTGATGCATAACAATAAAGGATAAACTCCTTTTCAAAATCAGAACGGACTAGCACTGGAGCTCGACTAATGGCTTCTTTTATTGCTATGAAAGCCTTCTTGCCTTCTTCTGTCCATTTGAAAACTGTCTTCTTCTTCATCATAGCAGATATATCTTTAGTCAACTCAGAGAAATCTGGTACAAATCTTCGTATGAAATTTACCTTACCAAAGAAAGAATGTACCCCTGTTCTGCTTGTTTGAAGAGACAAACTTCTGATAGCTTCAACCCGGCTTGGGTCGATTCGAGTCCCCTCCTTGGAGACGATGTGGCCAAGCAACTTGCCTTCCGTCACTGCAAAGATGGACGTTTTGGGATTCAAGGATATTTTATGGTATCTGCATCTCTCAAAGACCTTTCCTAGATGTGAAAAATGATCTCTACGTGTCTTCGAGAAAACAGTGAGGTCGTCTAGATAGACAACAATTACTTTATTCTTCAAGTCTCCAAATGCCAAATCCATGGCTCTCTGAAATGTAGCACCGACGTTGATGAGGTCGAAGGGCATTCTTTCATAGGAAAATGTACCCCAAGGGGTTGTGAACGCCGTTTTGAACTGATCTTCCTTAGCTACTGCTATTTGATTATAACCAGAAAAACCATCCAATATGATAGCATCTCCGAATCGTAACTGCCTCAGAGGTGTGTTCAATGATCGCGAAGGATAATTATCCTGAGCCGCATGATTGATTTAAATCTGAAATCCACTTTAGTATCTGGGATTTTCTCCGCTTCTTTAAGTGCGATAGGAACCATATCGATGGATCGCAAAATGATTCTGCATCTCACCATTTTCCTCGGATTTCCGCCAGATGTTGTATCTTTGAACTGCCAGATTGTAGTGTCTTTGCTTTTGCTTGAAGGGCTTCGCTTCAGGTTGAAGAGGAATTGTGTGAGACAATTCTCTTGGTGTAAAAACTTTTCAATCTTCATATGACCAGGCGAAGACATCTCGGTATTGTTTGAACAAAGAGATGAACTTCTCGCTTTCCTCTGCAGTACAGCATGTACCCAAATGAACAAGTCTAGGTTTGTCAACTGTTCCAATATTGATTTGTTGATATTCAGCAGAGGTTCTTTCACTTGAATTTCTCTGATCTTGTATGTATCTGTCGTGCTTGTCAAAAATATTCTCCAAGGAAACCAAGCCCTTGGGAATTTTATTTCCTTTCAACTGGATTATGCTTGAATCTGGTTCTTTTCCTGCTCCTTCATCTTAGTAATTCTTTGATGTATCTGAGTCATACAAGTTTTCTATGAGTAATGAAGAGCCCTCAAAGAACAATTCTTTTAAATTATCTCCCATAAAAAAGAAACTCCTTGATGTGATCATCGTCATTAAAGACTTGCCAATTATCACAGTTGTCAGGTACAACTGGCATGTATATTAACTCAATGGAAAATGCATTCTGACGGAAGTCAGAATGTGGCATGAAAAGTGAAGCTGACATCGCGAGGGCATCTGCTCTGCTATTTTCTAGACGTGGAATGTACTTGATATCAAAAGCTTCAAACCAATCTATTGCATTCCACACCCTATTTCTATAGTGTCGAAGACGATCTACTTTTACTCTGAATTGATCTCTGACTTGCTTCACAACAAGATCTGCATCACCTTCGACCCTAATATGTTTGATACCCATGTCCTTTGCATTTTTGAGACCTATTAAAAGTGCCTCATATTCCGCTGTGTTGTTCGTACATTCAAATTGCAAGCGATATGCAAAAGGATACAAGCATCCTTCAGGAGAACTTATCACAACTCCTTCCCGAACTGCAAGTGGAACAACTTGCATCAAACTTCAAAGTCCACAACTTAGATCTTCCGCTGATTTCTACTGTACACGCGATTCTTTGACTTTTCTTCAGAATTCTCGAGCATCACAGCTGCATACTAAGACCCGCTTTGACATAGAACTTGGAGCTTGAGGATCTTGAGACTTCACGACCACAAATCGGGATTTGGGTTCTGGCTCCAGCTTGAAAGTTCCATTCTTCAATGGAATATTCGCAGAAGACCAATCCATTTGAATCTCTCCACCGAGGTCCTTGGAAAAGCTTCTGCTTAGTAGCATCCCGTAGCTTGCTGGAATGTCAGCTACTAGGATGGTCATCATGATTTTCTTTTCAGGACAAGCCGCCAACCTCACTTGAGCATCCTTCAGTTGTCCGACTAACGGCACTGACTTGGACTCCAGTGAGTAACATTTGTCCCTTGTCTTGGTGCACGAAAGTTCTAGAGCATTCATCACTTGTAGAGGCATGATGTTGTCTGAAGCTCCGGAATCGATGATACAATTGCTCAATTTGTAACCCCCTATATACAGAGAAATATAGAAGGGCTTAGGCTTGTCTTCCGCTGGAACGGATGACTCGAGCAATGTGGGCTGCTTGGCGGGTCCTTTCTTCACAAATTTGAGAAGTCGGTCCACTTGCTCTGGATGGTCTTGGAGATACTCTAATTGAGAAATATGCACTTTGTTCTTCATCAAAGAATCTACAATATCAAAATTTGCTGAAGATGAGTCTTCAACAATTGCTTTCACGTCTTCTTGAGAAGACTTAACATTTGAAGTAGAAGCTACTTCTTTTCCTTTTTCTTTGTCTTTTGATACCTTCAGTCTCTCTTCTTCCTCTTCTTTGTGTGCCCTTAGATGTTGAGCTCTGGTGAACCCAGGAGTCGTATGATTCTCAGGATTTACTACAAGAGAGTATTGACAATATCTTCTTCTTGATCTACAAAATCGGGTTCACTTTCAAAGTAGCCCGTTGCGGAATTGCCATCGAAGTTGTCCGATTGAGGTAAGACAACATTCGAACTTGGAGTTGGTACGAAACTTGGTGCAGGTGCAGCTTCGGCATATCCCATTATCTCGTTCATTTTGACATTTTCGGGGCAAGTGGAGCCGATATGTTCAGTAGAATCATGAAAAGAGCAAAACACAACATTTTGTGTATTGTTAGCCGCTTGCCTTGGTGGAGGTGGCCCTCGTGGCCTATAATTATTGTAAGGCTGAAAGTTATTTCTCCTTGGCTGATACGGCTGCTGAGGTTGATAAGGCTGCTGTGGTGCTGGCAAAGCAGGTGCTGGTGCAACTTGAGCAAGAGGTGTAGGCTGGAGTGGCAATTGCCTCTTGAGAATAGTTACTTCATTTGCAACCCTTTGGAGTAACGGATCGGCGACACTTTGAACCAAAGGCCTAATACCATCTCCTTTGATCTTTCCTGAAGTGATCATGTTATCTTCAATTTCTATTGCAGCTTGCTGTGCTTCTCCCAGTTCTGTCTCGTGGGCCGATCTTAGGATAAACGCTATCTCTGATGGAAGTGCATTGAGAAAACTGCTCAACAGGATCTCAGGTGATGGATTGAGTGTGTATGAGAGACGAGTGACGAGGTGGTTAAACCTTGCCACGAACTCTCTCATTGGTTGATTGTCCTCCTTCTTTGAATTTGAGAGTTGAGCAAACAACTGATGGCTGTCCTCAGCTGGTTTGAACCTTGCGAGAAAATTTTCAGTCATAGTGTTCCAGTTGTTTATGCAACCAGGTTCTAGGTGATTGAACCATTCGGCAGCAGCTCCCGCGAGAGTTTCAACAAAGAGACGTACAACAATATCTTCATGAGCTACATGCAGAACAGCGCAAGCCGTTGAAAAGGCTGAAAGATGATCGTCAGGATGTTGACTTCCATCACCTTGGAACCGTGGAAAGTGTTTCCTTGACCCCTTAGGCAATTCATGATTTGTTGGCAAGGCCAAAGGTCCAATATGATCACCCCAAGGCAGTGGGGGACCTCTTCTCCGATTGCGATTGTTGTTAGGATCGTTGTTATTATCACCCATTGCTTCGGGTTCTTCTTCTTCGAACACAGGTATGTGGTTGAACTAAGGAACTGCGTCGAACTCGGGAACTGCGTTGGATGATTCTCCAACTTGTGTAGGAAGTGTCTGCGGAAGGAAAGGATCAACTTCTTCTTGGAAGAGTGGATTTGTTCTTTATCTCCTCCTTGTATAGACTATGTAAGCCAGAATTGTCTAGTCCCACGCGGGTGGTGGCAAGACAGGTCTTCCGGTTGCAATATTGGCTTTCTCTTCCTCTTGGTCTAGAATAACAGCAGCATTTCTCGACTGAGCAGGGGTCTCCGTCTTCTCAAAGATGAAACTCCTTAGGTTGCTGATAATGTCTACTTGCTCTCCTTCAATTATCTGGAAACTCGGCTGGATAACGGGAGGTGTAAGATCAGGTTGTTGAACTGGAGTAGTAGGATGCCAGATAGTCATACCCGTGACATAAAGCCTAAGCTTTCTTTGTTGTTTAATGCCTTGTGCCCCACGGTGGGCGCCAGAAAACTGTTGGTGTTTAAATTCGCACCTCTGGTATGCGTGTTTGAAACGGACAGCTATGCACAGATAAACTGCTAATCAAATTAGGAGGGGAAGCTCCCTCTTGCTGATGGTGTTTGAAAGAAAGTAAACTAAAACTAAGTTGCCTATCTTTTTGATCAGCTTAGAGCACAAGGTTTATTAAACAGAAATGCCGCAGCTGAGATTTTCTATTTTGAGACTTTCAACTACGATTAACTTAAACTAAAGAAGTTCCTAACCTCTCAAGTAATATGCAGAGCGAGAGAAGCTAGAAATTAACAAGGTAGATTTTCTGACAAAACACTTCAATAACCTCTCTCTCAACGAACACCTACACACTTCACTGTAAGTTGAAATCAAGATCATAAAAGTAAAACATAGATAACGGAAATCTGAGATTTTGGATCAAGGCAAAGGAGGCTCATGATTTTATTAGTCAAATCTCTGGCACAAAACTCTCTTCTAACATGCCTGGAACAAGAAATTGCAGCTAAAGAGGCTTGCAATCTTATTCTTACACACTAGAAACAGCAATCACATTAACTCCTTGTTGGCTAAAGAGGCTCAACAATTTGCTATCGCAACACAATTGAACAATACTTGAGTAACAAATAGAAGGCACAAGAGGCTCAGCGTTTTGTTCTCACTAGCACGGTTAAAGAAAATAATGAGCAAAGACTCTTATTTACAGACAAGCAGAGGAGTAGGGAACCTAAAATCTCCTTGCTTTCACAATCTAGGGCTTGCTCAGGAAGCAAACTTTATTACTAAATCTAAAAAGAAGATAACATCTAAAACCCTAGAAAGCAGAAAAAGCGGGAAACGCCAACTATTACATTTTATCTTCTTTCTCTTCTCAAAGAATGGATAAGAATTATTCCAAGAATAGAAAGAAAGCGGGAAAGAAAGCTTCTAGAAGAAAGCTGCTTTAAAGCTCGATCACATCTGCTAGGAAGTTGGAGATTGTGTCCTGGTTTGGTGCATCTATGCCCCTCACTCTTGAACACTTGGAAAGAATGCTGGAAAGTCCGCCCATGCCAATAGGAATGAATGGAAAAAATTCTTCAAAGTCCACCCAACATATGGAAAATCTTCTTCAAATTCCGCCCTTGGGAGGTGGGAAGGAGGATGGAAAGTCCGCCCTTGGCAAGTGGAAAGAATTTCTTGAAGTCCGCCCAGCTTAGTAAGGGAAAAAATTTGAATTTTGGCTAAGTATGGGCAAGTGGAAAGGTAGAAAGAAAGTCCGCCCAAGGAAGAAATGATTAAAATTTTGACCAAGTATAAAATGAAGGGTGGAGAAACCTTATGAAAGTCCACCTAGACTTTGAAATGAAGATGGAAAGAAGTCTGCCAAGTCCGCCCTACTTAGAGGGTGAATGGATAAACATATGGAGGGTTCACCTTGCTTAGGAAAATGGAAGAAGACACTTCAAGTCCGCCATAGGATGATAGGAAAAGTGGAAATAAAATGGCGAAGTCTGAATTTGCTAGAGAGACATGAATGAAATTTTTCTAAGGCATGGAACATCCAGAGGGAAGTGGTAAAATGGCCAAGACATAAGAAAGTCCGCATTGGTGAAGAAAGGGAAAAAACCCATGAGAAAATTGCCAAATTAAAATAAAGCATGGGTAAATAAATAAAAATAAAAAAATTAAAGGTTGAGAAAATCGAAAAAATCACATGATAAACCTTTAATTATTTTTTAAACACTTAGAGAAAAATCTAGCTCTATGGATAAACTCCAAAATTTGGACTCCAAAATTTCGATGTAGATAAAGATGAAGGGCTAAAATTTTAGAAACTTTCCTCGATAAGCAAGAGTCTACATTCGATGAACTTGAGAGAATTGCTAAATGGATCGAATTTTTCAACTTTATAAGGCATTCTCAAGTCATTATCAACTCACAATTTCGATTTGAGAAGTGGTTTAGCTCTCTCTCCATTTCAAGAGTTAGTAATTTTTTCAAGAGTTAGAATTTTTTTAAGAGTTAGAAATTTCTCGAGAGAGAATTTTTCTTGAAAGATAGAAATTTTGAGAGTTGGTAATCATTTTTTTTTCGAGGTGAAAGAACGAAGAAAGAGATAGAATTCTAGGATGAAGGTCAAAATTTTCAAAGGATTGCTTGCTTTTTCGGCAATAAAGACCAAATTTTCGAAGTTTTCGATTAAATTGCCAACCACACAGTGTAATCGCGAAGATTGATGAATTATTTTTACCTTTGTCTTCATTTTATCTTCAAAAAATTCACTAAGTGTTATTACTCAGCTTGCTTCTTCATCGAATTTAACTTTCAACAAGCTGAAAGTAAGAATTTTCGTAAGAAAATTTTAAAGAAAATAACTGAATGTTTATTGTATTCTCTTTCTCGCAGGTTGATGATCACTCCCCGAGGATCGTCAAAGAAAGCACCAATGAAGTTTGCTAGCAAGGGAGTCCAACAAGAGACAAAGATCACTTCCAAGTGGAAGAACATTGTAGATACGGACCTTAGACATGTGGACTTTGAAGAATTCAAGAAAAGGATGTATGGATTAAATGGACTTATGCCCACAGCGATTGCCCGCCGAATGATGCGCAATGGAATTGTCCAGGCTGTCGGATTTCCTCCAGCAACCCAGCGTGTCAAATTAATGGTCGAATGCGCAAGACATTACAATCCGCAGGAAAGACAAATTATAGCTCCTGTTGGAAGAATCTTGGTGCACCTTGGAGAACCAGCTATCCAAGAGGCATTTGGCATACCTGACCATGTTCGAACTTCATATAAAACAAAAGGGGAAGCCAAAAAAATCTTTGAGGATCGAGTAGATCAATGTGCGACTCATATCAATAAAACATGGTTAGAAAAACCAAGAGCTTCCGCTAAGAAAATGCCTAAAAAGCTGCACAGAATAGACTTTAAGGAGGACTACGGTGACATTGTTTTGCTCCTGAACAGAATATGGGCAATCCTCAAGGCGCCTATTTTGAAACATGCATGTACTTCTTTATCGAGGAAATCACCTTCGGAGTCGGAATGTTTAACTGGTCAAGAATAATCAGTGATAACATCCATGAGCAATTAATCAACCTTGAAAGGACTAAGTCATTCCATATGAGTTCTTACGTCATTTATCTATTGGCGAAAGCCTATAAATGTCTTGGATTGATATGCAAAGGTGTTGTTGGAAATGGAGAAAATCAATTCAAAGTATATGAATGTTATCCTCAATTGTAGCTATCTATCTGCCAAGTCCCATATCAGAAGAGCACATGATGCATTCTTGATGTTCTGTTGGCGTTTAAATTCGCACCTTTGGAATGCGTATTTGAAACGGACAGCTATGCACAGATAAATTGCTCTTCAAATTAGGAGGGGAAGCTCCCTCTTGCTGATGGTGTTGAAAGAAAGTAAACTAAGAACTAAGTAGCCTATCTTTTTGATCAGCTTAGAGCACAAACGCCGCAGTTGAGATTTTCTGTTTTAAGAACTTCAACTACAACTAACTTAAACTAAAGACGTTTCTAACTTCTCAAGTAATAAGCAGAGCAAGACAAACTAGAAATGAACAAGGTTGATTTCTGACAAAATACTTCAATAAACTCTTTCTCAACAAACATCTACACACTTCAATGTAAGTTGAAATCAAGATTATAAAAGTAGATCACAAATAACGGAAATCCGAGATGTTATATCAAGGCAAAGGAGGCTCATGATTTTATTACTCAAATTTCTGGAACAAAATTTACTTCTAACATGCCTGGAACAAGAAATTGCAGCTAAAGAGGCTTGCAATCTTGTTCTTACACAATACGAACAGCAATTACAATAACTTCTTGTTGGCTAAAAGAGACTCAACAATTGGCTATCATAAAACAATTGAACAACAATTGAGTAACATATAGAAGGCACAATAGGCTCAGCGTTTTGTTATCACTAGCATGGTTTAAAACAAAGTGAACTGAAACTGAATAACAACTAGCTGCAATATAGGCTCACAATTTGCTATCACAATAACCGTTAAAGAAACTAATGAGCAAAGACTCTTATTTATAGACAAGCAGAGGAGTAGGGAACCCTAAAATCTCCTTGCTTTTCACAATCTA